>JAYMTE010001233.1:0-13986 GCA_036897545.1 Pelargonium fulgidum
ATTTGCTCGAACTTTGGACTAAAATCAATCACTTTGCTCAACTTTGGACTAAAGTCAAATACTTGATAGTACAAGGACTGAATCCAAATGTTTTGGATAGTACAGTGACTAATCTTAACGTTATTATCTATAATGAGCTTCCTACTGTCTCTCATCGGCTTATATATCTGTTGGGTTCCAATCTATCTCTATTCAATCCACCCATAGAGTTAAAACGAGAATGAGATGAACTATTTATCTCCCATCGTTCATGAATAAATGTGTTGGAATATAATATTGAAAGTATCGATACACCTGCAGTAAAGTTATAACATATTTGTACGGGGCGTGTTGAAATATAATATTAAAAGTATAAATCAGACTGTCATTTCAGCGTTGCATAAAAACAACAAAAATTGAACATTTTAAATATTGGGACATAATCGAAAAAAACTGAAGAAGAAAAACAATGGTTTGCTCTCCAAATTCATAATTTTAGTAAAAGAGAGCTCTAACCTCACAAATTCAATACTATTGTCAATATTGTGTCCTCTTGTCGTTGAACTATCTTCCCTCTGCCACCACCTTCCTCCTATATTTTTCCATCTCCACCGCCTCTTTTTTCTCTTTTTAACTCATAAACTTAAAATAATCCATTAAATCTAATTAATTGTAAAATAATTATAGTTTAACAACATTGAACTTGTTGTGATCACGCAACAAAAAAATTAAAGGGCAGATCTTAGGAGATTTGCATGAGCCAACAATGGACCACATTTGGTCAAATTAGAGCTTGAAAGTATGCAACCACCATTTAAAAATAGACTCATCATTTGTTTCTCATGATTCATGACTTTGTGCAACTCTTTCTATAATAAATAACTAGCATTCGCCGTATAAGTAAATTAAAATACAAATTCGTGGTTGGCACACGCTCATCTTTTACTCCGAAAGTGTGCGGAAAAAAGATTAAACGCAAACGTTTTTTAAATTTATGTAGCCAAATACGTCACTAATTTTGGGTAAATAATACTCTCATTTATATTTGAATGAGTGACAAAATATTTATGGACAAAGATCAAATGTAATTATGAATAAATAATTGGGATATACAAATTGTGAAAGTACGTTTGGAATTGGAATTATGAAATGTTGATTAAGGGCAAAACGGTCATTCAGAAGAAAGAATACACCGAAAGTGGCAGAAAAGAAAATAAATGTGAACATGGAGGGCAAAGGAATTGAGCTGTCTTATTCCCCTCCTTGCCTGATCCGATTCTTCTTTTGTTAATTTGTTAGTTCTCCAACCAGAAACTTTATTTTTTTGTTTGTTTATGTTTTTATAGCTCCACACTTGTTTTTTGACCGTTGCTTTTGTCTCAACGTCTCTCTCTGCTTTTGCCTCTGTTTCTGTGTGATCATTGATCAACCTCTGTATTCACTCCCAGGTATCTTCTTCCTCCTCCTCCTTCACCTCTGCATTTTCTTGATTACCCATTTTTTGAATTGATTTTTTTTGTTTTCCTTATGTTTTAAAAAATGCATTTTTTTCTGTAGCTTTATCACTGTTTCCGACTATTTTTTTGTCTCTGAAACAAAATCATGTTCTGGGTATCATGTTTAGGAGTGTTCATTGGATTTTTGCTTGAAGGTTTTTAGTTCAGGAGTAGCTTCTGTCATAAAGATCATGTTTTCAAAAATGGGTTTTGTGTTTCGATGTTCTTCTGTCTTGTTGTGATCTTCTTATGTTGCAGATGTTTCTTTTGTTCGATTTTATAAAAGCTTGTTTTTTTCTAATGGGTCTCCAAAATTTCCATCTTTTTCCAAGTTGAGGCAATTGATAGCTCCATCACACACCATGTGACCTCTGCAGATACTTACTCCTTTTGTTTCATCTCTGCTTATGATCTTTATCTTCTTTAATTTATGCTAAAATCCAACTACTTCAAACTAATAATAATTATTTTTAACTGAAATAAAATTCGATATCACCAATCTTATATCAACTTTTAACCTTCTTTTAGTTAGTCTCTTACCTGGCTGATTTAGGGTTTGATGTAGCTGACCTACTTGCTCTCAAGAATTGGAAGACACATTTCTTTGTTCTGTCCTCTTAGTTTGATTTGTCTCAAATGTTCCTTGAATCCTTGTAATTTATATATGTAGCTCAACAAAAAAAGTTATGTTCCTGTTAAATTTAGCACTTTGCAATGATCTTCCTGTTGTGTGTGTTTAATTTAAATAGCTCAAGCAACTCCTTTTGAATCTTCATGTTCTTTAAGAAAGTGAAGAGAAATCTCTTAACAATACCCATTTCTTTATTGTGTCCTCTTTGTTTATATTGTCTCAAATGTTCCTTGAATCCTTGTAATTTATATATAGCTAAAAAAAAGGTTATGCTTCTGTTCAGTTTAGGACTTTGGAATGATGTTCTTGTTGTGTGTGTTTAGTTGATATTGCTTGAGCAAGTCCTTATGAATCTGGTGAGACATTCAGAACAATTTCTTGATCATTTCTGCTACGATCCAAGTTTGAAGAACTCGTAGAGTGCTAGAAAGATAGGGAAAGAGATGGGATGTTCTACGTCAAAGTTAGACGATGAAGAGGCAGTGCAGCTTTGTAAAGACCGAAAGAGATTCATTAAGCAGGCAGTTGAGCAAAGAGCCAGATTTGCCTCTACACATTTAGCATATATCCAGTCCATGAAAAGAGTTTCTGCTGCGCTTCGTGATTATATAGAAGACGATGATCCTCGAGAGTTCTTACTAGACTCTTTCATAACCCCGCCAATGAAAAAACCGAGTCCTGGTTTCATCACAATCTCATCCAAATCCTTCTCCTCAGCACCAATCCAATCACAAGTCAAACCAACTTTTAGAGTGAATTACCTTAGATCAGGTGGGAACCCGGCTGTTTCAGTGGAGGAGAGGCCCCAGTCGCCAGAAACAGCACACATTCAGGCTTACTCACCAGTTCATCATTACGGAATTGATGGGTTTTTTGCAATGCAATCCTCACCTATGAATTCTTCATCATTCTTCTCCTACTCCCCCAACAATAGACCCAGTATCCCTCCTCCATCGCCTCAATCTTCACAATGGGATTTCTTTTGGAACCCCTTCTCGTCGTTGGACTACTATGGGTACCCCAACCGGAGTAGTCTTGATCAAATGGTTATGGATGATGACACTAGAGGACTAAGGCAAGTTCGAGAAGAAGAAGGGATTCCTGACTTGGAAGAAGATGAAACGGAACAAGAAGACGAGCCTTATGAGAAGGTAAATTTTAAGGAGGGGAAGGCTAAAATTGATTCAAATTGCTGCAGGGATGAAGTTACTGTTGAAGATGTTGATGACGAGGATGATGATGATAATGATGACGAGGACGAGGAAGAGGAAGAGGAAGAATCAGATTGTGAAACTGAAACTGAGCATGAAGTGAAAGGATTTCAATCCCATGTTAGTGCAAGTATAGGGGTATCACAAAGCCAAAATGGGAGACAAGTTGAAGTGAGAAATCAAGAAACAGTGGTCTGTGATGAAAAATCTAAGGAAGAGACACCCGGGTTTACCGTTTATGTCAACCGAAGTCCAACAAGCATGGCAGAATGCATCAAAGATCTTGAAACTCAGTTCACGATTGTTTGCAATTCAGCCAGTGAAATCTCAACTTTGCTAGAAGCTAGCAGAGCTCAGTACTCATTGGCTTCACATGAAAGCTCAGGTCCGTGAACTATACACAGCAACTTTTTACTCTCCCCATACTTTGGTATAATGCTTGTCATATATTATCAAAATACAAGATCACATTTTTATTTGTTGGGGAGACAGATTCTGGATTAGGGCAAGTATTTCTTCTTTAGAAGTGCTTATGTATACACAGTGCAACCACTAAATTCCAAAATGTATGAAGAAAGTACTGACTTTCATCATTGAGTTCTATCTTCAGTTTTGGTTTCATTAATAGAAGTTTGAATTTACAAGTATTGACTTTAAACATTTTGATATTTGCAGCCATGAAAATGTTGAACCCAGCTGCTTTGTTTCGCTCAGCCTCATCTCGCTCATCTTCATCAAGATTCTTAATTAAGTCTTCAAGTTCTAAAGATGAAGGTTATGAAAGCAGTAGTGACTTGTCAGATGAATCCTGCATGTTTTCTGGTAGTCACCAATCAACATTGGACAGGTTATATGCCTGGGAGAAGAAACTCTATGAACAAGTCAGGGTATACTACTAAACTTTAATGATCACAAAAACAATTCATCGGATCTTAAATACTTAAATTGGTAAAAGTTAACTGAGTATGAAGTTATCTAGAAGCTTGCTGAAATGACAGTTGCTCATAAAGATATTTATTACTTCCAGTAATGTTGACAAACTAATGGATGGATGTTACTTAAACAGGCTGGAGAAAAAGTTCGAATTGCGTATGAAAAGAAATGCAAGCAACTCAGAAACCAAGATGTGAAAGGTGAAGACCCATTCGCAGTTGACAAAACAAGGGCATCCATTAGAGATCTACATACCCAGATCAAGGTTTCAATACATTCAGTTGAAGCTGTTTCAAGCAGGATTGAAACGTTAAGGGATGAAGAGTTGCAGCCTCAACTCCTTGAATTAGTACAAGGGTATGTTCACTTGCTTAACCAGCATAGTTATGTAGATCTATTGTTTCTGCAATTTTGAATTATTCTATACAGCGCATTTGCTTCTTTCTTCGTCATGCACATTTCTTTTATCCCTTGAAGTCTCACTACCTTAATCCTCACCAGATATGCCCATTTTATCAACACATAATTAGGAAAATGATGAACAAGGAGAGACATCAACCTTTGGTTGTCCTAAATAAGTTCATCGGGTGTTCTATGTCTTAATTGCTCCAACTATTTGCAGCATAGTGAGATTAAAATCTGCGTACAATCCAATGTTTCTGTTGAACTACAGGCTAGCCAAGATGTGGAAAGTAATGTCGGAATGTCATCAGACACAAAAGCGAACCTTAGATGAAGCAAAGCTTTTACTCGCTGGCACGCCATCAAAAGTGAATGCAAAGAAGCACTCCTCCATGACATTTACTGACCCAGAAAAGCTAGCTCGCTCCGCTGCAAATCTTGAGACAGAGCTAAGGAATTGGAGAGCCTGTTTCAAATCATGGATCACTTCTCAGCGATCCTACGCTCATGCACTGGCTGGCTGGCTCCTCCGCTGTGTGAGGTCCGATCCTGATATATCAAAACTACCACTCTCTCCCCGCCGGTCAAGTGGGGCTCTTCCAATATTTGGAACTTGCATCCAATGGGCAAGAACTCTAGATGCCATTCAAGAGATGAAAGTGCTTGATGGACTAGACTTTTTCGCAGCTGGGATGGGGTCTCTTTACGGGCAACAGCTCAAGGAAGACCATCCCCGGGCCCCCATTGGATCAAAGAGATACGAATGTGATGGAAACATGGAACTGATGGAAGTTGGTCATCATGTAGAAGAGGAAGTTGAGATGAGCACAGAGAAAATGGCTGAAGTTGGCATAAGAGTACTTTGTGCTGGAATGTCAGTTGCTATGAGCTCACTCACAGAGTTTGCCATTGGGTCAGCTGAGGGATATGCCGAACTCGTCAAGCAATGGGAGAAAGCCAAGTGTCAGAATATTACGGGTGGAACCGGGATGTAAGTTCTGGTATTTTGTTAGGTAGTTTGGTTGGTTAAGTGTAATTACAGTATTAACTTGTGACTAGGTGTAGTATAGAGTCGTTGCTATCTCAGGTTCTCACCCTATCCTTCTAATTTGCTCCTTTTGATTGATAGATAGCCAAGGAAAGAAAATGCCCAAGATGCTATGATTATCTTATACTGAATTGATTCTACTTTGTTACAATCAATCCCAAGACTTGGAACTGCCTTCCTCATTTCCTTCCATTGTTTACTCCAAAACAAAAAGAACCATTTTGTTCAATATATAAAACCAAGAAATGTGATTTTGAGCTACCCATTCTCTTAGAAAATTGTAAGAAGTTGCAACGAGATGGTATACCAATTGTTTCAAAAACTTGAGTTTCGTGTAATTGTTTGTTCGGATAAATAAGGAGTTATCAATTGTTGAAATGACTAATTTATTAACATTAATAATTATACATGCTCCCGAGTGGATTTTGCAGCAGATCCCGACAAGGCAAAATTTATTTACTTTTATTCTCTCATATCAAAATTTTTCTTTTTTTGTTCAATCGAGTCTAGATCCAAACAATACATGAAGAAATGATCAAAATGAATGTTGGTATTTTAAAATTCACATATTCCAATAATTAAAATATTTGAGCGTTGAATTTTTCGGTTAACAAAATCCTCATATATTCAACGAGAAATATGGATATTCATATCTAAAATTTCTAGAGCAAATTTGGTATCATAATAAAATAAAATTACTTTGACACCATTAGCACTTGATACTCCTATCTTTTTTTTTATTCTCCCATCCGCTAGTTTGGGAAGTTTAATCAATCATATATGATGGTTTAAAAAGATGTGGCTGGTCAAGTGTCAATTGTGTATTGTTTGAGACAATGATCCACATATTCTCCATTTTTGGAACATAAAATTTATACAATATTTCAAACAATAAATTTAAAATCAGATTCATGTTTATTTATTTATTTTTTTAAAATTATGGGGCTCCTGAACGAGTTGACACTTTCGCGGTAGGCACCACAAGGTTAAAGATTTCTCAAAGTTCTTTCCACTCATACAGCAATAACTGCGTCACACCCAATAGGTCCAAACCCTCTTCTAAGCACTACTTAAAATGTGGATTATGAAGTCCCTTTATTTATTAGCGTGCTGACACAACAGAAGATTAGAGAATCATTGGCATAACGTTAGCATAAGATTAGGTGGTAGACCATTTCCTAATCTTTTCCATTTACACATTTTAATAATTAATGCCCTAAGCCACACACATCAGTACACTAGAGCCAAAAAAAACACAAAACAAAATTATCCATACGAATCTCCCAATACGCCTTGTCGTTTTGCGCAAACAGACAAACCTGAAAGAAACTTACTAAAAACAAGTTGTCTGGAATTAGCACTTTCATTTCTTCAATTATGGCAAAACATACTTCAATAAGACACGACCAAAACCCGTATACATCATCACCCACTGTTTATTCTCACAATTAGACCCACCTCTCTCTCTCTCTCTCTCTCTCTCTCTCAGGAAACAGAGAATCTAGGGTTCGTGGCACTGAATCTTCTTCTTCATCAGCTGTTGCTTCCAGAGGCAAGAGATTCTCCAGAACCTTATATTTCTCTTGACTTTTCTCTGATGAAATAAAGTTCTTTTCTTTATCTTCTTGCTGTTTTAGGGTTTCTAGAGTCAAGCTTTGAATTTTCCTTTGTGCTGCTTCTGCTTGTTTTTTGAGGCCTATATGATTGTATTCTAAGGGGGTTTTCATGTTGCTGTTGCTTTATTAGTGTGTTGGTGTGTTAATTGTGTACCTTGAGCTTTGTTGTTCGTTTTGCTGTGCTTGTGGCTTTTGCTGTACATTACATGATAGGGGTGGAGTTCAATTTGGATGTCTTTGTTTGGATGTTGAGAAAAGAAGAGAAAGTATTGAACTTTATGCTGTTTGGGTTTCCTGAGAATTGGCCCCCTATCATTTTCATTACATTACAGCTAAGAAAAATGGGTTGTCTTTTATTCGCTTTGCTAGCGTGTTTAGGTTTCACTTTTAAATGAGCTTATACATTTGAGCTTTTGCGCACCAGTGGAATTTGATATTGGTCTCTTCCAATAGTGCAAAGTTAGCAAATGAGCCTTATTGCAGTAATTAGTAACTGGTTTGAGGTCTAAACATTCAGTGACTATTCTGCTAATTTGGTTATGCTCTGTTCAAGGTTAAGTTTAGCTATTGATTGAAAGCCTTGTTTGGATATATTATTTGCTGTGTATCTTGTTTTATCTGCTTTCTGAGATATTCTTAAGCATTGTCCCCCTGATTTCTTTTAATATATTTGAACTGTAATTTATGAACATGTGACATTATGACTTCCATATTTTATTGGTTATATATGGTTTGTTTTGGCTACTTTTCAGAGGGTGGTACTATGTGAGATATTTTCCAATCATTGAAAAGGAAGGAGCTGTCAATCGTATAGAAGTATGGCGACCGAGAGTCCAATAAGAATGCCTGGAACCAGTGGAAAATGGTCATCTCTCAATGAGGCTTCAACATTTGCACCACCTACCAGCATGGTAGCAGAAGATTTGAAATTGCTTCTGAAGGGACATAGGTTTAACGGAAGTACCAGAGATGCAGTTCCTAATCGAAGTGGTAGTGCACCTCCAAGCATGGAGGGCTCTTTTTTGGCCATAGGCAACCTTGTTTCCAAGCAGAACTCCAGCCTGAACACAAACCTGGAAGATCTAAATAGTGCTATCGCCAACTGTGAGTCTGAAGAACAATTACGCGCGGATCCAGCATATTTAGCTTATTACTGTTCCAATGTCAACCTGAACCCAAGACTTCCTCCACCACTTATCTCATGGGAAAACCGGCGTCTGGTACGGCATATTGGTGGTTTTGGTAACAATTGGGGATTGACTACTGTAGATGGTAAGGTCAATACTTCTCTGCGTATGTCTCAGGGTGCACTATCTACACACAAGGAAGAATGTGAAGATGATCGATCAACCCAGCAGCTTTCTGATGATCGTATAGACCAGACTAGTAGATTTTGGCCTACACAGGATGTTCCTTCCTTGCCAGATGAACACACAAAAATGGTGGATTTATCACACGTAAGGCATTATGTTCTTTGATTTCCCATTCTCTGTTCAGTAAATGTAGTCCACAACTATTTTGCATAATTTTTGTTTCTTGTTGAGATCTAAGGTTTGCATTTCGTCGATTGAAATATTTTACATTGAGAAATGAAGTTTGAATGAACCACATCCTAAAATTTGTGGGTATTCTGTAAAGGTCTGTCGGTGAAGTTCCGTAGTTGATGATATCAATCACTTTGTGTTCCACTTAATGCATAGTCATTGTTTTGACTTAAGCAGGAACAACTCCCCAGTGATCCGTCCAATGTGTGTAGTCAATCTCTCTCCTTAAGCCCCGGCATAGCTAAGGAGGCAACTGACCATGGTGCTGTTTCTGGCTCCTTGAATGCATCATCTTTTAGTACTTCAAAGCCTGTCACATCTGTTTTGGGTTTTGATAATAGAGTGATATCGTCGAAAAGTGATCGTTCCACTGCCTCAGTTTCAAGGTCATCATCTATTGATTATACAGGAAGCTTGCCTAACACACCACCTCCTCAAAAGGAAATTTTGGACGATGCAGATATCCATGTACAGGATGAACTTTTGACTGGGAGTGTTAATAATTCCGATATTCCTCTCATTGAGTCTGAAATGAAGGCTCTTAATTTATCCACCCTACCAAATTCAGGAAAGCAGAATAATCTAAAACAGACGCACCAAAGCTATGAGAAGAGCTTGCTGCAACGCCAAGTACACCAACAGCAGAGCAATTCATTTCAAGGTCAAAGTTCCAAGTCTCAAATGCCATCTCAAGGAGGAAGCCCCTCATTCATTGGCACAGATCAATTTTTCTATGGTCACTCCAAATTCTCGCCAGATCAGGTACTGCAGCCATCTGGGTTCACGCCTCCGCTGTATGCAACAGCAGCGGCATACATGACTTCAGCAAATCTGCTTTACCCTAATCAGCAGGCTCCAACCTTATTTCCTCCACAATATGGTGCAGGTGGATATAATTTGAATTCCTCTATTGTTCCTCCATATATTGCTGGATACCCCCAGGGGGCTATTCCTTTGGTTTTTGATGGCAGTGGCACTGCTGGTCCGAGCTTCCATGCTCGGACTTCTGGTATTTCAAGTGGTGGAACTATTACACATGATGCCGATACACAGCATGTAAACAAGTTTTATGGGCATCTTGGGTTTACAGTGCAACCTACTTATGCTGACCCCCTTTATATGCCGTACTATCAACAGTCGTTTGGGGAGGCATATGGCATGCCAAGTCAATTTGAGCCATTAGCATCTCGTGGTGGTATTATTGGAAGTCAGGTTAGACCTCTTGATTCACAGAAAGGGTCTGATGCTATCGCAGATGATCAGAAATTTCAACATCAGAGAGGACTGATGAGTAACCATAACCCCAAAAGAGGGGTAATGCCAGGTCCTAATTATTATGGAAGCACATCTAGCATGGGTATCTTGATGCAGTACCCAACCCAACCGCTTACTAGTCCAGTTATGCCAGGGTCCCCGGTAGGGGGGACCAATCTTAATGGAGGAAGAAAAGAAATGAGGTTTCCACAGGCTCATAGTAGAAACACAAGTGTATATTCTGGTTGGCAATGTCAAAGGGGGTACGAGAGCTTTGAAGACTCCAAAGTTCATAATTTTCTTGAAGATTTGAAATCTGGCAAAGGCCGGCGATTTGAGCTGTCTGATATTACAGGACATATTGTTGAATTCAGGTATGTATCATATTGTATTTTAGTTTCTTTCTATCCATGAGCATTTTGCTGAAAATAAATTATATTGAATTTTCATCTTCAGTGCCGATCAACATGGGAGTCGATTTATTCAGCAAAAATTGGAAATTTGTAGTGATGAAGAGAAAGCATCTGTATTTAAAGAAGTTCTTCCGCATGCCCCAAAATTAATGACTGATGTTTTTGGGAACTATGTTATTCAAAAGGTTGAATTTATATTTTTTAAGCTACTTCTATCTGATGATTTTCTTGATTGACTTATTAGTTTCCTCTCCCTGCATTCAGTTTTTTGAGTATGGAAGCCCTGAACAAAGGAGGCAGCTTGCATATCAACTTGCAGGTCAGATTCTGCCTTTGAGTCTGCAGATGTATGGCTGTAGGGTGATCCAGAAGGTATATGTTATTCTATGAAATATTTATGTGGCTTTGCGATTGTATAATAATTTATTTTGTGTAATGGTTCAGGTTAACTGTTTAAATGCATCGTTGTGTTGAATGTTTTCATTTAGATTAGTGACCATATTTTGTGGATTACGTGTATCCCAGGTTGCCTATTGACATTGGTAATGTCGTCTTCGTGAATGAGTTTCTCCTTTTTATTTTAAATTTAAGCATTTGGGGATCCTCGAGTTCTTAGAACCCATCTAGCTATACAAATTACTTTTGGCATCTCTATATCTCAGATGTGTATTACACTATTACTTTATATGGATAAGTATAAATGATTCATGAAAGTATAAAGAAATGTAGATGGATAAATGATGATAGGGATGCCCTTTCCTGGAACTTTCATCATATTTAACTCTTCTGGATAAAGATGAACAAGGTTTTGATATACATGTTTTCTCTTGTTCATTTAAAAATTAAAAAAAAAAAAGAAAAGAAAAGAAAAAATACTTGCACTCTGTAGGTAGATGCATTTGTGCTGGTATGCTTCCACTTCAAGTCACGTATTTTCATGTACAATATATTTTAAGTGTGACTTATGCTGTCTGCCTGGAATTTATGCTTGTTGTGCATCTTTTGTTTGTTTTTTCCTCCTTTTTATGGGTAGGTTAAACTGGAACCCATTAACAGCGTGCAATTGCTATGTTGTCCTGTATGCTAGTCTGAGGAATATTGGCTATAGGGGTGGTCTTGTATCACGTGCTGTGAATTAATTTTGCGTTCTAGGATTATGATATGTAAGGGTTTTCAGCAATCTTTATCTTTAGGTATTTTGATGTTTATTATGAAAACTAGCTTTCTATTGCTTAAAATTTATCTTTGGACAGCTAATTATTTTGTGTTATTGCCTTTCTTTTCCTGTTAAAATGTCTGGTTATGGTGAACGTTTATGCAATATATAATTGGCATTATATCAGAAGCAGAAAGAGCTATCTTAATTGAATCACCATGATGATGATGTTGACTTTGACTTTTCTGCTGGTGAAGGCCCTTGAGGTTATTGAGCTTGAACAGAAAGCACAGCTCATTCATGAGTTGGATGGACATGTTATGAGATGTGTACGTGACCAGAATGGAAATCATGTTATTCAGAAGTGCATTGAGAGTGTCCCAACTGAGAAAATTGGGTTTATAATATCGGCATTTCGGGGTCAAGTTGCTACACTTTCCATGCATCCCTATGGTTGCCGTGTTGTACAGGTAACATTACAGTGGAAGTAGCTTTTGTCATTTCTGTTCCTCATTGTAATAAATCTTATTCCATGTTTTTGGTTTATTGCAGAGAGTTCTAGAGCATTGTTCAGATGAGCTGCAATGCCAATTTATAGTGGATGAAATCCTGGAATCTGTTCGTGATCTTGCTCAGGACCAGTATGGCAATTATGTCACCCAGGTTAGGGATCTTCAAAAACTCATATTTTGCTTTTGGGGTATGAGCAAGCATATGGATTGCATGTTGTAGAGACAAATGATGCTTACTATATTATAATTGTCACCGGCATAATTTATTGTAAAACTCACTTCATTTAATCAAACTTGAACAATAAGACAATAGATCAATGGATATGGATGTAGTAAATTTCGTATCTCATACAAATAAGAAAGTCTGGGTCACATAAATTTTACATATAATCTTCAAATTGTCTGAATATATGTAAATGAGGCCCTTATACTGTATGACTGTTGCAAATTGTTCAACTGCATTTTTACATATTCTCGGTAGTTAGGATCAAATGTATTCATTTAAACCTGCTGTTTCATTTCAAACATGCTAATGTGACTGTGTTTATAACAGCATGTACTAGAGAGGGGGAAATCTAGTGAAAGAAGCCAAATCATAAACAAGTTTTCGGGGCATATTGTGCAACTGAGCCAGCATAAATTCGCATCAAATGTTGTTGAGAAATGTTTGGAATATGGTGGTACTGCTGAGCGGGAGCTAATGATTGAAGAAATTGTCGGGCATAACGAGGGAGTTGATAATTTGTTGGTAAGTGTCAGTATTGGACTTGTCATACTTGAGAATTATGTCCTACCAAAGCAGAGAAAATAGTTTAGGAAATTGTTGTCCTGAAAATTTAACAATTGATAAATGTTCTGTAGATCTCTCAGTATGTGATATGCATCACTTTTAGACAACATAAATTAATGACTATCTGCGTCAACAGAGAGCTTAGTAGTTGCGTGTGCAAGAGAGAGGACGACCTCTAGATAAGGCTTATGTAGACCAGTACTACTAGACACTGTTGTCTAAATTATTTCTTATATTTTTATTGCACTAGCATTATCATGCATCCTGTAAGATGATCTTGCCGGTGTTTATTCTTGAGCTTTTGCCTGAAATAATCACAGGGTTTGCTATTTAACATTTCTTATTAGGATGTTTTATAGGGCCTTGAAACAGGATTTTTTAGTTTGCGTTGGTGATCTTTATTATTGAACTGCAAAAGGTATTTTGTTAATTTTTAATAAATAGAATATTGAACTGATTAGAGCCATGCTATATAAACGTGGAAATTAGTGAATGCTCGCTTTTCTTCAGTATTCCCCAGATGAGTAGTTCATTACAATTATGATCTTATCATATTAGTACTCAGTGACTTGAGGACTAAATTTCTTAGTTGGTTTAAGATAAAATCTTTAACTAATTGATATGCTTGATCTGAATTCCTAGATAATGATGAAGGATCAATTTGCAAATTATGTCGTCCAGAAGGTTCTTGAAACGTGCCCAGAGGATCAACGTGTGGTATTGCTCGCTCGTATCAGAGTTCACGTGAATGCTTTAAAGAAATACACATATGGGAAACACATTGCTGCTCGGTTTGAACAGCTATATGAAGGTGGGTAATCTTGTTTTGTGATTGACCCTTTATGTGTATCTTACTTTCTTGTCTTGCACTTCCTACCAGAAGTTCTTTAGTCAGTTCATGCAATGAAATACATTCTTAGTTGACACGTAATCTCTCTACTTTAAATTATACTCCCTCCGTCCCAAAATGAGTGTCTTATTTGTCTAAATTTTTTGTCCCA
>JAYMTE010001234.1:0-13982 GCA_036897545.1 Pelargonium fulgidum
TTGAGATTTTGTGTATTTTGAATTTGTACTTCATTTGCTCTCGATGACAAAATGGTAAATTCTTGAAAAATAATAAATAAATAAATGATAAAAATAAATTAATGACAAAATAATAGTTTGAGACTTTATATTATTATTTTATTGTCAAAATGGGTCACGTCATTATGATTTATTAGATGAGCTAACGGAAGGAGCTGCTACAATAACAAAAAAGATAAAATATTGTTTTCAAACAAACTAAAATTCAATTATCTGATAGTTCAAGGACTAATTTGATTTTACCGGATTTGACTTCCGGTCACCTTAGAACAGGACTGGACGACTGGTGACACCGGATAGTATTTCAAATCATTGGATTAAGCTGAAGCTCCTCTTGACCAAAAACCAAAAATGGTAAAAAACAAATTTTGCCAAACACCGCTATTGAAGTAGAGTATAAAATGGAAGGCTGAAAATGATGAAATAGAAATTATTAAGCCTCCAACTGGCTAATATCAAATATATAGATCTCACCAATACTCAATGTCAAATGAAAAATACTAGGCAAAAAATAATCTCAATTCAATAAAATTCACCCGGAAAAAAGGAAGTCAAAATACATGGTAACTATAAAGTTAAAGCCAACATCTTTCCCCTGATTTTTCCCTTTCCCATTCCCATCATCAGCTACATGTTCTACAATACTAACCAAATCGGCAAGGGATGCATCACACTCCTTAGCTCCAATACTAAGATTCGTCCATAGGTTCACTACGGTTACAAGTTTGGGATCTTAGATCCTCAGCCTCTGATGTTTTACAAACCGAATCTTCAAGCGCCTCCAGAAAGGACAATACCGTGAACTTGTCTGCAATAACAAGTGTCGAAGATTACAAATTTGAAGTCACTACATTATCCAACTATCAGTCAAATAACCAAATTCATAATAGCAATGACTCGCTCTGCGTGGTCATTACAATTAGTAGAATCCTCAAGTAGCCTGATGATCAAATACAATAATAAAGTAAACCAGCATGATGAAAAAAAATGGCGATTTGCCATATATATATATTGCAACGCAGCACTATAAAAGTTGAAGAACGGAGCTGAAAGACTGTTACAAGTAAAAACTCCTTACATTTACTGGGGTCAACTCCAAACTGAGTCAAATCTATCTGTCCGGTTCGGAGTACCTACAAGCGACACATAGACAAAAGCCTACTCAGAAAATACTACTGTGAAAAAAAACAATAAAACTTGGAACTTGGTGCAAAAATATTCCTTACATAAGTAAAGGAGTCAACTTGTTGGCGAAAAGGTGGGCTCTGCAGTAACTCCAATATATCCGCTGGAGTCCACTGACCCTGCAACATCATAATCATTTTAATACTAAAACAAAGGGTAGAAAATTGCATGCACAAGACTATTGCATACCTCGGGTAAGTATGAAGCCAAACGCTCTTCCAAAGGCAATGTTTCAATCAATGGCATTATAAGATCAGGCCTCAAAATGTCACCTAATCCCAAACCTAATGAAACAGTCGTTGAAATTCAAGTGTCATTTTTTCATGCAAATGATACACCATGAATACTCTAACCATACAATGCACTTATTTAGGCAACATATTATCCTTCAGTTCTGAGGTTCCCAATAAATTTCAGCACCACTACAAAAGGGTAGCATATATGAAAGGTGGGCTGTGCTACACAAGTTCACAGCCCTCCCTCAACATGACATGATAGAGCATGATTATTTTTTTAGGAAGAATTTCAGGACTTGTAACTTGTTGGAAGGAGAAACTCTGGAATGCTCTAAATGAAAACAAATGAAGCAAATAAAGGTATCCAATGATTAATAATTAGGTAAAATACGATCCTAAAACACATCCCCAAGAGTTTAAGTTCAGTAGCAAGCATCTTTGTCAATTGCCAGCTTTCTTACACTAGCTAGTACCAGAGACTTTTGTATACAACTAAAGATCAAGTTATTACCTGCATCTGGATCCACAACACTGTCTGCAAATTTAACAGAACATAGAAAATGTAAGAGTTCAGAGCAATTAAAAAGAACTAATCAAAGTAAATGAGATTTCCATTCTCTAATGTGGTATAACCTGCAGGTCCAATACTACTCAAAATTCTTTGCAGGTCTTCTAATTTCACTGGTCCAGATGAAGAGCTCACATCACTAGTTACTTCAGGACCAAAGTTAGGGACAACCAAGTTTCCAGCTCTGAAAGTTACAACATAAGTATTACATCAGACCGCCATCCAGTAAACCCCATAGTAGCTTGAAAGAAAAAATATTTGGGGTATAAAATATCAAAAAATTCATGAGCAAGAAAGAAATAGCACAAGAAAAGCAAACAATAAAATAAGTGGAAGAGGCATTATAATGTTCATTATAAAAACTGCATATCCCCAAAAAGGTTCAGTTAAATAAAAAAGAAGCCAGTACCTTGAATCCAAAATCAACAGTCACAATACTAAGATTAAACAGATTTTGGCACCAAAGATCGTCCCAGAGAGGGCTAATAGGCAAGAACATGCCTTGCGGTACTCTATAAGGTATCACGCCCCAAAAAAATATCCTATGATCACATAAAACTCAATTCCTACCAAAGTATGCTTTCTCACCCCTTACCATCCAATATAATTCTCTCTAATTACAATTCCATGTAATACCAACCAGTAGTCAGGACATCCCCTTCATCTTAAGGATTCAACATATTTATAGGAATCAGTCGCAAACGCTGATACAGATCAACAAAGAAAAATTGGATTTGAAGGGTTGCCTGATCAAAAGAATGATGCTCGTAATGGTGAAGGGTGCATCAAAATCTATTTCATTATTTATCTCCATAGAATCTCAATCTGAGTTGATAAACTAAGGAAACTGTGAGAGAGAATTCGACTACAATGAACTTTAAGAGGGTAGGTTCTTGTCATGGAAGCAGGTTAATAGTTTAATGTACAAATTGTGTTTACCAAGGCAAAACCAAAACGATGACAAACTGCAAAGAGAAAGTAGAAACAAAAAGAAAAAAGAAAAAAGGAAGGAAAGATGTACAAACAAAATATGAAGAACCAGGTAATCTGTCCTTGAATACTATAAAACAAATCATACATAACTTCACTATCCATAAAACCTTGGTCTGTCCTGTGTCCCCAGCGTTAATAGAAACTAGGACTCTGACATTGAAAATTATCTATAAATTCGTTAAGAGTAGAAAAACCCTACAAAGACATCCCATTCCAGCAGTATGAGATTTGAGAGTAGTATGGTACATCCAGATAAATGTGCTTGCCAATAAAGCAATAACTAACTACCCTTCCATCTAAACATGTGATAAAAAAACATTAATGAGAGACAAGTGTAGTACCTATATATCATAAACAGTAGAGTAAGTAAGCTGCCAGGCTAAAGCGTATGGCTATAATCTATAATTATTTATTGACTCGAACTCAAATGTCATTGGTGTGATACAAAAAAGTGGCTATAGATAGCCAATAATAAGTTAACATTCATATTAAAAAAATTGGATATATTGAATTGGAAAGTGTATAACTAGAAGAGTCATGTTTGACTTGACTTGAGATATTCAACCATATCTTAACTTATGCAATGTCAAGTTAGCCATGTAAGTGTTTTAAGAAATTGCAAGCAAACTCATCCGTCAAATCAGTGAACTAATTTAATATGCATATATATCGCCATATTTTATTCCTTAATTTAAAGCTTTGTGATTTCTATTCTCATAATAACATAACCTTGATGAGATATCATCTTCACCAATGTCTTCAGAAACTTGCAAAGGACCAGATGCATCAGGTTCTTCTTCACCAAGGAACTCTGTGAATTGAAAAACACGGCATCAATTTTCTGGTTAAACATCTCAGCAGAATGTGTTTGTTAGATTCACTTTTAAGATTTTCAGGCACTCAACCAAACAATGTGATTTACACATAGAAATTGAGTTCTATAAAAGATTTCCATGTGCGCTTGTCCACTTTCATGTGCACACGTATAGATATCATTTATGCTTTATCACATGATGATGTATGTGGATAACTGGAAGGTTAAAGAAGAGCAAGCAATGGCTCAAATGAAAATGATGAAATTTACTAGTTGATATTTCCACCTTAAAAATGATAAAATTATAACAGATGCAGTCAAATTTATCATAAAAACAAAACAAAACAAAACAAAACAAAACAAAGGTAGAAAACATCATATTAGCACATACATTTTTAAAGTTTTCATTGATTGAATATCAGAATGAGGGACAGCTTAGTGCCATGCATTATGCAACAAGAATTGGTGTTCAATTAAACAATAATAATTCAAGTAAAAAAATGAAGAGGGCATCAAAGGCAAGTAGTATATTTAAAAATCACAAGAAAAATAAAAAGGCAGTGTGTTAGCCCATGAGAAGAAATGACCTATCATGTATGATGAAAAATATGACTTTAGAGCAGAATAATAAGTTCATAAAGGAGGATCCACTAAACACCAAAAAAGAATGGCACAATGTTAAGCTATAACCAATAGCAACTTAAAGCGAAGAAATTTACCTAATGGTCGATTAATGTGGTAGTTGACAGAGCTACATAACTCAGAGTCATCTTCAGCTTTAGGCTCCTGGAGACAGTTAGGTAAATTTTGAGTCAACTTTATACCTACAGAATGTCTCTGTGTGTGTGTGTGTGTGTGTGTAAGTGAGAGAGAGAGAGAGAGAGCAAAAACATTGTCAATGAAACTCACCTGCATCCAAAAGAAGAACTTCCTATCATCTGTATTGAACTTTAGAATGTAAACCCTTCCAGATGCTTGATTGACCTGAGTAAACCAAGAGAGCCTCAATAAACCCCAGTAATGAGAACATAAGTTTATTAAAAGAACCTGACCAACTCAAACAAAAGGAAATACCTTCTCAAAAACCGCCTCATCAGGAAATATGATCTGATCCTATAATTCCATTCGTTAAGGAAATTGGGATTATGGGAAAGATCTCAAAACAAATAGTAATAGCAATGTTTAAAAAAAAAGTTGAAGTATGGGGTTGCGATTCCACCTACATCAGATGTTAATTGTAATATCAACAAAAAAGAGAAACAAAAGGCTGATATTCATCAAAAGTCAAAAGATTGTAAAGCTTATTTTCTCATGTTTATTTCAGGAGTTCTCTTTGATTCTGAGATTTTATTTTGTCTCTCTTTGACTAATTTTACTATAATAATAATGGAAAACCATTATTCATATCACTAATTTGTGCAAGCATCACATGCGAGCGACTTTCACCTTGATGAAATGACACCACAAGCACTTTAAAGTAGTATTATTCCTATCAAACACATTTCATTAACTGTGTCCCCAATGCCAATTTATCAACCTGCATCCTGGGCACTTCTGCAGAAATGTCAAAACTAAAAATATTTTCCTCTGCCTTCAAATCTGACATAATTGATTAGCATCTCCATATTCAGTCCTCTAAATTGGGCAAACTAAACATTACACTCGTTCATTACTGATCAAAGGATCAAAAAATCCAAGCAAAAAACACAACATGCCAAAAGGTGTAGCGAAACCGCAGTGGTATAGTTAAGATGACATTTAGTGAAAGTTTCATGCTTCAAATTGTTAAGCAAAAGTTGCCTAAACAAGCACCAATAGAAGATGATTCAGGGACATAAAATAAGCAACTTGTACCAATATAGAGATGTATACATTCACAGGCATTCTGCTAAGACAAAAATAACAGGAGCATGACAGTTAGGATACATCTTCAACAGCATTTAGAGTTCTATCCAGCCACTGAAAATGGATCAGTCCTTCTTCACCCTGACAAAGAAATGATTAACTTTGCCTCTAAAGTTGAAGGTTGAAAGATGCACAAACTGAATTAGTCATATTATAGTTTAGCACAACTAGTACAGAAGAAATTTTAACTGAAAATACATATAAACCTAAACCAAATTCACCATACCCTTGCAATGCGAACTAATCCTTTTCTTGTATCAGGGACAACTTTTTTACCTTCCATAATCATTTTACCAGCACGAAACTCCAGCATTATTTCCTGTCAATATTGCATCCACAAATTATAAAGCTTAGATAATAAAATTCCTAGTTCAATGCAAAGGTAGTAGCTTTCCTTCTAAAGAATTCATACAGTAATGGGTCCTGCTAGCTATTCCTAGTTCAAATAAAACTTGACCTTTATGGTCTCCCTCTTTCCTACGTCAGTTATCTATGCCAATACTAAATCTTTAGAAAACAATTGCTCAAACACCAAATGGGCAAACAAAAAGCTAAGCAATGATTTAGCACAGAGCAAAGTATTTCTTGTTTCCAATATCACCGGATATAGAAATTTTCATGCCTGTCTATAAATATGTACCTACATATCAAGTAAAGTGATAATTTTTTGCCCCAAACACTAGGAACCCCATCAAACCTAACAGGCTACAGGATCATATTCCATGCAAGCCCACACTCTTGACAATGAACATCATAAAAGTAAATCTCTAAGTTCTTCACTGAAAGTAACAAACCAATGAACATACAGAATACACATGTACACAGAAAGGTACCTGCATAGCTGGGAAAGCATCGGCGGCCGATGAACTCATGGCGACACTCCTATCAACAGGGTTTTCTAGGTTTTTGAAGATGTAAAAACTGCAAAATCAACCGGAAATTGATGAAGATGGAACTGTTAGCGATTGATAAAATATAGAACAAGCATTGTAATGAAAAAGGCAAAAATTGGGTGAAAATTGATGACACAAAAACCCTAGAATAGAGGGATAGGTCAAGGAGTCCAATCCGTGATGATGGTACCGTACATGTGATCGAATTGTTAGTGAAATTGGAGAGGGTGGTGTGCAGAGATTAGAGAGATATGGGTTTGGAGCTCGAGGGTTCGTGTTTATTGGAGAAGCTGGAAATTCCTTTCGAGTTTAGTGAGTGATCTGATTCTGACTCACCAGTGTCATTGGTTTGGTTTAAATTACGGAATTGACATTCCGGAAAATTAACTAAAATCCAATAGAATAAGTATACATTTTCTTAATTAGTTTTGTTTCCACTAAACTATAAACTATTTTGAATTTAGCCTCTAACTTCAAAATCATATGGTTTTAATTTTTAAAGTTTCAATTTTTTATATTTAAGCCATGTGAACCGGTTGTAGCAAATTAACAAGTGCTAAATCATATGACTCCTCAACGCCAACTGCCAAATCACCGATAGTCGTCACGTCACCCACAAATTGACATGTCACCACTCCACCCTCCATCGTTAATGAAACAGAGTGTTTTAATCTTCCAGCCATTACTATTGTTGAATTTGTGCTTGGAGAAAGCATTTTGTTGGAAGCGAAGTTTGGTGTGATCGGGGCAGGAGGAGGCGGTGTCACATGCGGTAGGGAGTAAGCAGTAGGCATATACTATTTTGTAGCCAGAGGTGGGGTTGGATAAGGGATTGCTGGCTTCGCCTAGGAACGACTGAAGCTTAAAGTTCGAGGAATGTCTTTTGGGGGTGGGGTGTCTATGGTGGCTTTGGTTTGATTGTTAGAGAGATATTCGACTTATTTCTAGTTGTGTTGATGAGTTTAGCTTACGTTTTATTTGTGAGTTTTTCGAACCGAGTGACTCAAACTCTTGCTCAGTCTTCGGATTTTATGTCAGGCGTTGTTGGTTGGATTGACCATTGAGCCCCGAGTAAAAAAAGCTTTCTAGTTTGAGTTAAAAAAATAAATAGAAAACAGTGGGCTAAACTTAATGGGCCCTGTTGCTGATAGAAAACAGCGGGCTAGCCCAATGTCTCACAACTAGTTCAGTTCATTCAGGGGCAACAGAAAAGCAGGATTGACAGACAAAAGAAAGAAGAAACGGATTAGGAACACACAGAGATGGCTGCGGAGGAGCCAAGCTCTGCGATCAGTACAGAGATGGCTATGGTTGAGTCAAGCTCTACCTCTGCGATTCATGAAAATTGGGAAGAAATCGAGCTTTCCGAGAGGTAATTTCATAACATCAATCCCAAAAACCTTTTCGTTTTTATCTTCCCTTTTCTTTTTTCATCATGATTAGATTCGCAAAGCAAATTTTATGCGTAGAAGTAGAACAAAATTAGAAACCAATACCATCTCATGGAAACGAATTTTCGGCTGCTTACCTTTCCTTATTGAAAATGATTTCTTTGTTTGTTTCTGATTCTTTACATTTCTTATTGAAGTGAAAATTATAGTTTGAAAACTTTTGCCTTGTTCGCGATGGAGCAAGTATTGTACTGTGTGATTAGACCAAGATTTTACTAAAATTATAATTTATTTTTCCCAAATTCATTTGAGTTGATAGTTACTGCCTCTTTTGGGATACTTCTGGAAGAAAAGAAAAAAAGGCTGTTTGGCTTAAGGCGCTTGCATTCGAGCCTCGGTTGTTACGCATGCTTATCAGAAAAATAAAAAGTGAGGTTGTTTTAGCAAACGTGTTCTTATATGGATAAAATCATAAGGTTGCTGTTATTCTTACTGAAATTTGATTGGAGATCTAAAATAGACTTGAGCTAGTTAAGAAAAGCTGTTTTTGATTTTATAAAATGGATGGGGTCTGAGTACCATCAATTTTGGAAGTGTTGGTGGTTTCAAGTATGTAGAGGGTATTATTCATCACTGGTGCTAATCAGCCGTTGTGACTGTTAAATTATGTAGCTATCTTGTTTGTTCCATGTACGAGAAAGCAGCATCATTAGCTGAGTCAATTCTGAAGCGCATATGTGGCAATGTTAAAGCTGGGGAGGATGTTCAATTATATGACATGATGGAATCAGCTGGTATGGTCTTGGTCCAGTCTTTGAAGGCTTTGGACAGGTACTGTAACTCATTGTGTACATATTTTTATTTATTCATTGATTTTTTTTTTCAGTTTATCTACTAGCCGTTTTGAATTTGATAGTATGTTTATAGTTTATTAAGCTACTTTGTATGAAAAGTATAGTACTTATCACTCAACGGGTATTTTATTGCCAAATTGGTTCAAGCTTCTCTATACACATGGTGCATTGATTACTAAAAATTTGTTGGTTATAGACAGCAGTGAGATAAATAATAACACTAGTATATAGATTTGGGACTACTGCACAACTAAATTTATAGAGAAGAACACTGAGAAGTTGGATCAGGCAATTTACCGTATATGGTTATTGTTTGTTACATTTTTTTATCACACCCATCACCTTTCAGCAATGTTAATTTCTTTGTTTTTTTTTTCTTTTTCAATCTTGAAGTTTTCAGTTCAGCAGGACTTGATTTATGGTTAGTTGTTTAGAGATTGCCTATCTGCAATATGAACTCAAGTTAATTTTACTGCACTGTGTGATTATTATCTAGTGATTTATCAGCTCCTCATTAGTCTTAGAAAACATATTGGTAAGATCCTCCCCATAATCTTTTCATTCACATGGACAATAATTGCTATTGGCGACATAGATGTTTACCTCATTGAACTCAGGAGCAAGAGCCTCAAGTATATTGACTTGAGGATGAGTTGTTTAGGCAGTTCAACAGTAGTATGTTTTATTGGAATTTGTTCATCTAGTCAAGTTAGCTTTGATTCTCATCCTACAAAATTTTAATTTGGAAGTTGTTAATTTTTATGTGTTGATGAGGGGTGTTATCTTCTTGCATGGCACTTATTCATGATTGGAAATCTCACACTTAATTTACTTGGGGATTATGCAGGACTTCTGAAATTTTGGTTGAGCTCAAGTTATTGTTTGGTTCTGTTGCTGCAATCCCTGTTCAAGTTTTTCTAACGGGGTACTTTAATCCTTTGCCCATGTATTTCTGGTTGTCATACTCTTCATGCAACATGAATACAACAAAGACATGCAAATGGTTTCCAATTCATTTTATCTCTCTTTAGGTTATTTTTGGTCATTTTAGTGGTTTCATTCCCACTCATGATTTGTATGCCATCTGAAACTTATAACTCAACAGTGTCAAGCATGTAACTATGGAGCCATTAAATAATGTTAAAAGCATATATTAAGATTTTTTTCTTAGGAGGTCAGAACTGGACCTTATTCTAAACTTACATCTTATTGACTCTTAGTGTTGTGTTGCCCTTTAGATAGTGACGAAGTGAGGACAAAGCAAACTCTTTTGCAAAGTTCAACTGAGTCAGTTAAAACTTTTGAGAAAAAGATTGCTTTAGTTCATCTCTACTCTGAAAAAAGATTGCCCACTTCAAGCTTCTGTGCATTCTCCAGCCCCATCTCTTCTTCCATCAAGTCAAAAATGAAAAAGGTTGAAAATTATAGAGGTATATATGTATTCATGAATATTTCACCTTGATTTAAGTGTGCTAGTGACACTAGGATGAGTTTAGGATGTACTGTCAGGAATATAGTGGTTAGGCTTAGGCATGCATGCAATGGAAAACCATACCCCTTTTTAGTCACTGGCTTTGGTTTCAACTAGTATAATCCCTGGAAAAAAATAATCTTGGTATGGAGTAATTTCGATAATTTTGAAAGAATAGGTGTGATTTTATTTTTCAATTTTGCTCTCAGGGTATGTTTTCAGATATGCGAGGATTCTCATACAGTTCGAGAATTTCTTGAGGAGTTTCTAAGTAAGTGGAGGCATGTAGATGAGAATTTCTATGTTCCTGTTGGTTCTGAAGCAAACATGCATGTTAAAGAAGGATGTGAAGGGCCATTTGTTTTGGGAGTTGATACTTATCTTGAAGTTGTTGAGATCTATGTTGTGAGGCTACTTGGAGAAGTTCTTAAGGACGTGGACTCTGCGGTCTTTTGGGTTGAGAAAGCCGCCATATCTGAAGAAAAACGACAGGTAAAATAACTTCTTGTTTTTGTATTTCAGAGTCTGCCACTGGTAATTGTTTGATTGGAGAGTATTGTTTGAATATTATCTTTCACATGCACAAGTGCACACATATGCATACCTAAATTTGTGCTTCATTTTACAAAACTTTTTTCTTAAATATAACAAATCTGAATAATTTCGTTCACATTGTATTTGTTCAAATCATGATTCAGATGAGTGGAGCCCGACATTTTTTGGTTGTACACTACAATATAGTTTCTATAGAGTGCTATGGCTGAGGTAGATTCTAGAGCTGTAGTTATGAACTTATGATGGAATCCTGTTTGTTGTCCCCTGTATGATAGGGCTGTAAAAACTACCCCCATATATGGAAGGATTTGAAACACGTAAAAAAATATATCTAGACTTCTTACGTTTGTTATGAGCATGCCTTACTAATCAGAGGTGCTCTCCTTCATTTGCCCTTTAATTTAAATGTCAAATGAGTTCATTTAGTAAATTTTGTTGATAGGTAACAAAAGTAATCTTATTCTATCTTATGTTGTCTTTTCAGGAACTTTTGCGGAGATTGCACTCCCTATATTCTCCTAAAGGTACCAACTTTTCACAAGGTTCCTCATCACTGTTGCCATCAGATAACCACAGCATTCATTCTTCAAAAGAACAATACGGGTTGGAGGGATCTTCAAAAGCTCCGAATAGAAGATACTTGTCTAATGGAGAAATTGATTCAAAGAAACTTTCTAAGCAAATAGAGCCATGCTTCTGGTGGTACCGCACTATAAATTTGAAGTTTGGTAATGCTCGGTTTGTCATCTCAAATGGAAAGATAGTACTTGGCTGTCTGATCATGCTCATGTGCTATGTTTTTCGGAGGAAACAAGCTACTTTGAAGAGGTAGTGTATTCCCTTCCTGCTAGTCTGTTGGCATTCCTTTAGCGCTGTGCTCATTAAAGAGATCAAAATCCCCTAGGTTTTGCTTGTGGTAGAAGGTTTTGTTGAAATCTAACAAGTCACGATCTAGTAGCTTTTTCATTCTCAGAACGTTGGGACGATGAGATCCCTAAACCAACTCAACTAGGCACATAGCCTCTTCACCACTTGTCCATGATAAGTAAAGAACTAGGTTGGGTTTTAAATGGCATGATTATCATTGCCATGGATGACTAAGTAGGAATACATGGTAATTGGTAACCATGCAAATTGAAACCCCGTGAATTTTTTTATTTATTTCGAGTGATAAGGTCGTGGCCCGTGGGGTGTGAAGGATGGTATTTCATCCTAAATTTTCTATATACAGAAAATGGTCACCTTCAGTTTGATAAGTTTTTTTATTCCTTCTTTTCTTTTCTTATTGTCTGATATTTTGTCGATAGGA
Organism: Pelargonium fulgidum; assembly: GCA_036897545.1. Taxonomy (NCBI): domain Eukaryota; kingdom Viridiplantae; phylum Streptophyta; class Magnoliopsida; order Geraniales; family Geraniaceae; genus Pelargonium; species Pelargonium fulgidum. The sequence continues at coordinate 12,214 of JAYMTE010001234.1, forward strand.
TTGCAAGCTCAAAAGTCGCAGCCATAAAGAAGGCTTTTGTAGACTTGTGGCAACTCGCTTTCTCATACCAAGTGAATCCTCTAGCTGGTGTCCAATCTCTACCTGCTCCGGCACGTGGTAGGCAGTGACAATGCTGAATCTCTACTCAGTTCGACTTGGATAGCATCTGCAGGCATGTGTACGTGCGTGCATATATGTGCATCTTCACATGGCCAGCCTTTTGTGTTCTTGAATGGAAGCAGTGTTGTTTGGTTCATTTATGTATTGGTCAATGTTTCCTTCTGACATTGTATTGGCTGAGGTGGTGCCAAGTTCTGTCGCAGTATATCACAGTGCATTTTGTAACAATTACAATACCATTACGTTTTTATCATCTTTGTCGAAGAGGAAGTGTATTCTCTTCGTGCTGGTCTGAAATGTGCATTTAGAAATAATTACAATACCGTTTGATTTTATGTCGCAAAACGCCATATTTGATTACAATACCATAACTTTGCCGTCTCGAAACTATTAATTAACCATCTAGGACCTCAATATCTAACTAAAACACAAATAACAAGGTTGTTCGAATTTTCATCAATAACTGAATTTTCATCAATAACTCCAAAGTAGTCAACAAAAGTAGAATATTGTCATTTCCGAAGTGCACAGAAAATCAAATGAATATTGTTTTGCCCAATTTGCTCATGTCATCACGTAGTACCCAAGAAGAAAAGAGAGGAATCAAATGTGGTGTATTTGGGTTCAAAGAAGGCTAGGGGTCTCTAGGGGTTCAAAGTAAGGCTAGGTACAACCAAAAAAATGTGAAACTATATTGTACACTACGAGTTATTGCTCTTCGATTATTATGTGAAAAATCTCATACGAGAATGAAGAAGGAACATTTCACCTATTTCGATCATCGCGCATATGGGCTGGATAGAGGAATGAACCCATTTTGTGACAGAGAAGCGTCACAAGGCTGAAGTTGCTTCAAATAGGGTGGTAGGGTATTGGTGGCTAGGAAGAGACCTCGACCTCCTCAGGGTATATCGTTATGCCATTAGATATGAAAAATGCGGGAGCAATATAGGTCTTCACCTCACAAGTTAGGCAACATCTAGAGGTGTGTATGCAATATAATACGATCGTAAAGACGCATCAGGAAGGATCTCACTTATATGACATTCAAGAAACATTCACAACACATAGGTAATTGAATATGAAACTCAACCCGTTAAGTGATCATTTAAAATGCCAACAAATTTATAGGTGTGACTATAAGCGAGAAGGGCATTGAGACCAATCCAAGAATGACCAAGCCTTACACACCATTGGAGAACCCACATGTTATAAGAAAGAGCAACAACCTGCATCCGGCGTAAGGAAATTTGAATAGACTCGGGAGAGTAACCAAACATTTCGGAAGATCAATACTTACTTTGCTTAACTACCTAAACTCGTCATTCTTACGCAAAGGGATGGACCCTAACTCTATCTTGTTACATCTAAAAGTTATTGTAATTCATCTCCCGCGCGTTTGGGCTCTCTAAGCCGAACTCAGGGCCGTCTCTGTGATATAAGAGGCCCTGTGCTAGAAGAAAAAATTAGGCCTTCACATTTAACGTAAAAATAAATTTTTTATTTAATTAAATCTAAATTTCATTACAATAAGTTAAAACAATAAAAAAAATTCACTTGAAAAGCATCATTCTTGTAGCATTCTTTGAAGCAAAATCATCAATCAAATCTTCATAATTAATCTTCTCCAAAATCTTATTCTCAATTGC
>JAYMTE010001235.1:0-13976 GCA_036897545.1 Pelargonium fulgidum
TTGCCAACCCGGAAAAAGGGACAGCCCTAGAAGCTAGAAGAATTGATCAACCAAAGACTCAAAATCGAGATGAATTGTGGTGTACTCATTGCAAGAATTCCAGACATACCCATGACAGATGCTGGAAACTCCACGGGAAGCCTCCTAGTCGATAATGGGGTCTAAAAGGAGGCCAATTCCAGACACCAAGCCAAGCCAATATCGTTGCAGTAACCCAACAAGATCTGATTCTACAAGTACAGAACAACTTGAACAAAGAAGAGATCGAGAAAATAAGAGCTCTTATCAGCAATCTTAAAAAACCATCAGGTACCTGTTCTTTGGTACATTCAGGTGAGTTTCCATTCTTTGTTGGATTAAATGCCTCGGGTACATCATTTGCCTTAGATGCCACATTTGCCAACTCTTGGGTCATGGACTCAGGAGCATCCGATCATATGACCCATCTATCCAAATAGTATTCAACTTATGCCCCATGCCCAAGTAGTAGGAAAATAGCCACAGCTGACGGGTCATTGAAAACTGTTGCTGGAATAGGGGATGTCAAAATAAGTCCAACATTAACTTTAAAGAACGTCCTTCATGTCCCAAAATTGTTTACCAATCTGGTCTCCATACATAAGCTAACTCGAGAATTGGGTTGCCATGTAGATTTTCACACTGATCTGTGTGTATTTCAGGACAAAGTCTCGGGTAGGACGATTGGACGTGCTAAGGAACGGAACAGCCTCTACTACCTTGAAACACCGTGCCAATCTGACGTAGCCAAGAGCAAACTACCTTACTCCTTTATATCTGAACTTGTTGCATCCAATAAAGAAAATATTATGCTATACCATCAGCGACTAGGACACCCTTCGTTTAGGATTGTTAGACTCATGTTTCCTTCTCTTTTTGCAAAAGTCAAGGTCGAGAACTTTCATTGTGAGGTATGTGAACTTGCTAAACACAAGCGTGTACCTTTTCCTATCAGCAATACAAAAAGTTCTACCCCGTTTTATCTCATTCATAGTGATATTTGGGGAGCCTCACCTGTTACTAGTCTTTCTGGGGCAAGGTGGTTTGTCTCCTTTATTGATGATTGTACCCGGGTCACGTGGCTTTTTCTACTCAAACACAAATCTGATGTCAGTACAATATTCCCGAATTTCTGTTCTATGATCAAAAATCAATTTGGAGTGAGTGTCAAAAGAATTAGAACAGATAATGCTAGGGATTATTTCAACCAACATCTTTCCCCATTCTTCCAAAAGAAAGGAATTGATTCATGAATCATCTTGTGTGAATAGCAGAGAGAAAAAATGGTCACCTTTTAGAAAAGACCCGAGCCATGTTATTTCAGAACAATATGTCTAAAACTTTTTAGGGGGAAAGACTTCTTACAGCAACACATCTCATTAATAGATTGCCTTCTAGTGTCTTGGATTTCAAGAGTCCCATGGATGTTCTCTCTGAGTTTTATCCAGACCTAAACACCACAAACAACCAATCTTGCCCCAAGAATTTTTGGATGTGTGTCATATGTCCATATTCATAGTCACAATAGAGGAAAATTAGATCCTCATGCCCTCAAATGTGTCTTTGTTGGCTATTCCTCAACTCAGAAAGGGTACAAGTGTTATGACCCTCAATCCAAAAGGTTCTATGTGTCAGCAGATGTTACATTTAATGAAAAAGAGTCATTTTACACTATTCCTTATCTTCAGGAGGAGAGTTTAGTCAATGAAGATAAGGAGGACAGTCCTCTTTATCTAGATCTAATTCCAAGTGTCGAACCACCACCAACTCTGTCCTGTCCTCCTCTTTATCTAGATCTAATTCCAAGTGTCGAACCACCACCAACTCTGTCCTTCCTACCTTTGTCTCCAGTTGAACCCGAACCTGTCAATATACCAGAAAAGACACCCAATTCCGCCCTTGGAGATGTAAGATTTGGCAAAGCAAGGGTGTTTACAAGAAGGAAAAAGGTTGTCCCTGCACTTGTGCAAGTCCAAGAGTCCAACTCGGATCTTTTGAATGAGGCAACAATTTCCAACCTTCTACAAAATGAATATGAAAAACATGCTGAAAATGAAATACAGGTTGAAAATGATGACCATGACCAGCCAATTGCCATTAGAAAAGGAACCAGAGAATGTACAAAAAGACCTGTATACCCCATGTCACATTTTGTGTCATTTGAAAACCTTTCACCATCCCATAGAGCCTTCTTTGTAAGTCTAAATACCATCACAATTCCTTCCACCTTATCCGAGGCTTTGACCAATGAAAAATGGAAACATGCGATGAATGTAGAGATGGAGGCTTTGAAAAAGAACAAGACATGGGAATTAGTGACGCTACCTGCTGGAAAGAGACTAGTGGGATGCAAGTGGGTATATACGGTGAAGTACAAAGCAGATGGGTCAATTGAGAGATACAAGGCCCGGTTGGTAGCAAAGGGGTACACACAAACCTATGGGATTGATTATCTCGAGACATTTGCTCCCGTTGCTAAGATGAACACGGTTAGAATATTGTTGTCACTAGCAGCCAATCACGACTAGGAGTTGCAGCAATTTGATGTCAAGAATGCATTCCTACACGGTGAATTAGAAGAAGAGATTTACATAGAAATTCCACCAGGATATGGAAACAATCTGGCTTCAAACAATGCATGCATATTGAAAAAGGCATTGTACGGTCTCAAACAGTCACCTAGAGCGTGGTTTGGAAGATTCACGAGAGCCATGGTAACTATGGGCTACAAACAAAGCCAAGGAGATCATACGTTGTTTATCAAACACTCTCCTTCAGGGGGAGTTACGGCTCTTCTTGTATATGTTGATGACATAATCATGACAGGGGACGATAAAGAAGAGGCAAGTGTATTGAGTCAGCGCTTAGCAAAAGAGTTTGAGATCAAGGCACTCGGAAAGCTGAAGTATTTTCTGGGAATTGAAGTGGCACATTCCAAAAAGGGCATCTTCATCTCACAGCAAAAGTACGTAACAGATCTTCTTAGAGAAACGGGCAAGACTGCATGCAAGCCAGCAACCACTCCAATTGACGTGAATCTTAAGATTGGAAACGCAGAGGAGGATGTCGGAGTAGATAGAGAATCCTACCAACGACTGGTAGGAAGACTCATTTATTTGTCTCATACACGTCCAGATATAGCGTTTGCTGTTAGTGTGATTAGTCAGTTCATGCATAGTCCGAAGAAAGTCCATTTAGCAGCCCACAGAGTCCTTCATTATCTCAAGGGAACTCCAGGGATGGGTATTTTGTTCAAAAGAAATGGTGGTCTGATGATTGAAGCATATACTGATGCTGATTATGCTGGGTCTATTGTCGATAGAAGATCGACTTCAGGGTATTGCACCTTCATTGGAGGAAATCTTGTGACTTGGAGAAGTAAGAAACAAGGCATGGTGGCTCGATCAAGTGCAGAGGCAGAATTTCGTGCAATGGCTCAAGGTGTGTGTGAATTGCTTTGGGTAAAGATTATCCTCACCGATTTGAGAATAAAGTGGGACGGCCCTATGAGATTGTACTGTGACAACAAGTCTGCAATAAGCATTGCACACAATCCGGTTCAACATGATCGAACAAAGCACATTGAAATTGACAGACACTTCATCAAAGAAAAGCTCAAAAGTGGATTGATTTGTACACCTTATGTGTCCACTCACAACCAATTAGCCGATGTTCTTACCAAAGGATTGCACATCTCTCCTTTTCATACTATCGTATCCAAGCTGGGAATGGAAAACATCTATTCACCAGCTTGAGGGGGAGTGTTGAATTATTAGTTGAATAATAGAGATAGTGGAAGTAGTAGGTAATTGTTAGTGGATCCTTAAATTAAGGGTTAGTGGGAATAATATGATTAGTGGTTTTAGTGGATCCTTAAATTAAGGGTTAGTGGGAATAATATGATTAGTGGTTGGTGTGTGTTTTATTCCCTTTTGTTGTATAAATAGGGTTCAACACTTGTAAACAAAAATCATCAAGAAGAATAATTCCAGCAGTATTTTCTTTTCTCTATTCTTTTCTTAACAGCTATAACAAAATACATTAAGAGGATAGTAATGACCTGTGATTTCAGCTTGATAAGTAAATTGTCAACAGCTGAGTTGGTGTAGGACGTAAGCAAAATGGTTGCACCTCTGATCAACAAGGCTTTCACAGCATGCACCATTGTAGACGTCTTGCCTGTTCCAGGCATTCCTAAGATTAGAGCATAATCCTTTGCTGTAAGTATCTGAAACATCAAAATTGTGAAAAATAAGTGCATGTAAATATCATAGGTGAATAATCAAAACAAAGCTAGCTGAAAGTAGATTAAACTCAATGATGAATCAGAGAATGGTTTAGTGAAATCTGAAATAACAAAAAGGATAATTATAGAGAAACCTTAATTATTGCTCGACGCTGATCATTATTCAAACTTTTTTCCGAATAAACATATGATATTGCAGGATCCTGACTGGATATACATCCACTGTCAAATCTAGGAGCCTGCAAAAAGTGGGCACATTGACATCCACAGAAAGTGTAATCAGAATTAGCAAAATAAACAACAATGCAAAACAGGAACGTGCATTCACCTCAATGTCAACAATCATTTTCCGTAGATGAGAACCTTCGGCACTTTGAAGAAAAAGTTGTGCAAGGTTGAACCTTCATCAATGTTAAAAAAAATTGTGCATGAGAATCCAGAGTATATTGTATTTATCATTATGCAATGGTGAAGATAAATCAGACATCAATTAACCTCATAACAGCAAATGAAGTCATAGTCTCATCCTTGTCAACCCGCCAGTTCTCCTGACGAAGATCTTCAGCCTCTGAAGAAGGGTTACTCCCAGGAAGCCGTAAGCGCTTCGAAAAAGAAATCTAGAAATTTTACAGAAGTCAAATTGGGTTTCTTTCCGTCATTTAAGTTGAAAAGCTTAACTTCTGTCAATGCTACAAGTGTTAGCTTCAGGGACATCCATGTTTTTGAGAAAAGAGGAACCATGATAAATTTTCAAGTTCATGGTAAAACACAAGAACAGATTATACAGTAAATAAATACTTACTGAAACTTGAGAGCGACTGACATCAGTTATGATTCCACTTGCAACTGATAGATGACAAGATTCAGCTGTAAGTATCTGAACATAAATTGTTACGTTGTTATTAATAGAACTGAAAAGGAAAGTAAGACACCGTGCATATAATGAGACAGCTGAAAACAGATCATAAAATGACAGAATACTTAAAAAGCACATAAATCCAACAATAGGCCAACTAAAGAGCAGAAAAGTTTGGGGAAAATATTTCACAAATCACAGTTATTATCCCCTCATGGCCTACACAGAAGAATAAGAGTGCACATTGATATATGCATGTACTTAATTAAGAGAAAGGATAACAAAAAAACAGGAGGATCAGGACCATATGCAGTCAGACAATATTGAGACATTGGCTAGTGTGAAAGATGCAATGTAATCATAAGTAGTTTATTTTTCTTCATGTTAGCCAAATACTCAAAAAACAATCATCATTCGAAATTCTCACTAAGTTTAGTATACACTAATACTAACATATACATGCTTGAGAAATATTCACTACAAAAGAAAGGATATTGTTGAGCAATAGAAAGGCAGACGAGGAATTCACCTTTCTATAGCTCAACATGGTATAAGAGCCTTGGTTGACCTAAAGGTCAAGAGTTTGAGTCGGCCACTCTGATTAAATTATATTAAATTCCAGCGCAACACAAGAGGACTTGTGCATGGGCCAAGTGAAAAGCGATAATGGGCTTGCAGGTGAGGGGGCGTGTTAAGAGAAAAAATAAAATAGGCCTTGAACTATCAGCTTAAGTTGTTAGTTGAGTTAGTCCTCTAATGGATACAAACATGGACACCCCTAAATGAGCATGATAAAATATGCAATATGTTAATAAGAACTTTGTATGCAACTTGTTCTAATAATAGACTATTAATATATAGCCATCAAAATTAAAATAAACAGATAAGATGCATCAGATAATAAGCCTAGCCACAGAAAAAATATTGTACCACATAATCCCCAATTTTAAGTGAGCAATCCAAATCACTTGTTGGAGCATGATCTGCACTTGAAGAATTTCCATTAGATGCTTCTACGTTAAGAGATGGCATATCTTGCCGCACAAAATGATAGATATATCGGTTGTCTTCCAAAGGTTTCTGATGTTGAAATTTATTTGACATATCAAGAACAATAGAAGAGAGGCAACTACTGGAGTTGTCACCCCTCTGACTGCGTGAACGCCATATTTTGTTCTTTGCAAGCTGAAATTTTGACGGAGGAAAGGAAAAAAAAAAAACATAATTCACTAAGCAGTGCATAAGTTTTAGGTTGCTAATAAATATTAAATATAAATACAACAGTAAAGGTCACCTGCTTTTCATTAGTTTCTAAATCAATCAGCCTATCCCACTTTCGAAGGAAGGCAAAATGAGAAGCTGTCAAGTGGCTAACATGAGAAACAAACATATCACCCAGTCCACTGCTATCTGTGCTTCCACCATGTGCCTGCAGCACTTAAATGTAAAGGCCAGTGATAAATAATAGTATTCAAACCACTTGAAATTTTCTCAAACAGCAATATACTGACTTCTTGAAAAGATTGACATCTTTGTCAAAACTGGAGCGAGAAACAATTAATGAATAAAAAATATATAAATTATTTGGTTCAAATGTCCAGGCAATTCCGAATTTTTTGCCAAATCAGCCCGAATTTGTTTAATGTGCAAGAAGATACCAATTGGAGGAAGGGAAAAAAAAATTCTTCACACATTTTTAGAGTTTCGGACAAACATAGTGGAAATGGAAACAATGTAGTGTTTTATAACCTAATGCATCATATATCAGAACAGCTCTTCGTTATATGTAAAACCTGAAGTGACTTAAACTAGTTACTTCAGGATTTATTTTCATTTTTTTTCAAGTTGTGGGAGGTAGGCCAGCAGAAGCCACCTACTGCCACAAATAATTAGCCTACCAATAGAACAGAAGAATTATACACTCCTTGAGCTTTATAAGGATCAAAAGTTTACCTTGTGATAAATAGTGCATACACCAAGATGGCGACAACCTTTGCACATGTTTGGCCTCTAAATAGAAGGAAACAATAATATATTCAAATGGAAGTCAAGTAATAAGCAAATCTTATAAATCAGTGACAACCAAACCTGTAACATTGAGGGCAATTGTTGCATAGTTGATGCCTTGAGAATATCATTTGCTAGTTCATTGCGACGCATGATTAGCCCAACCAAGTCGGATCTTCGAGCAACAATTCCCTTTACAATTGGTAAATAAACACTCAAATCTACTGAACCATGGGTAGAGAGAAAGATATGGGGTTTGCATAATCTAATCCGAGCGTTATATGGCTTAGAGTAAGCCAACCAATCAAAACATAACACCTCGCTAAATCTGCTAGATCCAATATGGCACTCTCCACCCACAAAATCATTGTGCAGGTATGCGTTATATTTAATTAGGTGTCATGTTTTGATAGGCAGGCTCATTCTAAGCCAAAATTACTTGGTTTATATTCTTTTTTATCATACCTGTGTTTGATCTGATTGGAGATAGTACAGAAGACCAGAATCAATATTTCGCATGTACCTAAACAAAAATACAACACCAAGCACATAAGTAATACTCTCTCAACAAGCTCCCAGCACACACACCTCTACTCTAATTTTATCTCGAATGAAAGCTTATATTAAAAGGAATTATATAATTATTTCCACCTATCAGACATAAGGAGGGTGTATAAGATCACTTGGGCACAGTGTTCCATTGATGACTGCATAAACAACCATAATGAGTGAGAAAATTAAGGAAACAAGATAAAGAGAAAATAAAGAACCGCAGAAGATAGTGATTAAGATTCTGCTTCTAATTAACATATTTTAGAAAAATAAAGAGATCCGATAGACTGGATGAGTATCTCACAGATTGCTTTTTTAAATTTCAAGCCTCAAGGCATTGATGGCACACATATTTCTTACCTGGCCATTGGGGCCTTTTCCGGTTTTAAACTCCAGAGGCACAATTTTTTCACACACGTTAGTGGTGTTTGATTCGACTTTTACTTTAATAGAAGCATCAATCATTCCTTTCAATCCATATTTGGGGGCCCATGCCATCTCCTCGATATCAACTACCTACAGTTAAAACATGTGTTTTTACAACACTGATTTTCTATACAGGAAATTAAGTAAATTAAAAAAAATGCAATTAAGGATAATTCCAGTTAGTAAGGATGTATAACTTTGTTAAGTAAAGTAAAACAGAACAATCAACTATATGGTGTGTCATGTGTGCTAGCCTTCAACATGTGCAGTATCTACGAAATAGTTAGGGATGGAAATAGGCAAGATCAAGGTATCCAACCCATTTTGACCTAAACAGGTGCAGCTCACAAATCCCCTACAGGACTTGTTACAGTTACAGTTTTCAACTACTATATGATATCTAAAACCTTACTATAAATATGTTTACTTTAAACATTATTGATTAAAAATTTATAAACATTAACTATGATATCCTTAGCCTATCAAACGTTCATTATGATTGATATTGTTAACATAGCAACTAATATTATTGTGAAGGTTACCTAAAACAAAAAGGAAAAAGTTTTTTAAATGAAATAAAATTCATAAAATTAATAGGACAGCACAAAATTTTGGCATGGATTTGAGATCTGATTCATCTGAAAACATAATCAGATTGAATTCCAACAGCCTATGTCATACTGAGCCTAACCAACTATGAATCCTACATTCGTTAATGCAATTATCTTGTTAAATGCATGCATATTAACGCAAATATGCAGATGGTACTAACAATTCAAGCAGGATGTCTAACCTCGGATATGCTGACCCTTTTCTGTTCAGCGTCCGATCCAAAATCAACATTAGGGGCTCCTGAGCTCTGTCAATCATCCAACAGAGCATCAACTTAAATGACACAGGTTAGGTATCATTAATTCGGTCAATAATCGTCACCCCAGTAATATGGGCATACACATGCCTGTATACATTGCCTTTGTTCAACACAAAAACAAGGTGCCAGCACACTAACATCTAAAAAAAGGTGAGGGACGCATCATAAATACATGGATTCGACTAATGTAATGTCCATAAACCAGAGAAGCAAAAGATAGGTAGGACACATGAAAAATAGAAAGTCATTATATAATAAGTACAAAATTGGAGAAGACCAGGTAGAATTAGAGTATGTGAGTTCATCAGGTAAACCGTGATGTTTTATGGAAAAAAAAAAACAGGAATGACTCTAAAATAGACCTGTAAATATAATTATGAACTTAGCAGACAAAGTGTGCTTCAGCATCATAAAGACTATCTTGGGCTCTTGGCAATAGCTCTCGGATGAATAAGTTTACAAACCACCACATATGTCCAGTCTGGACAAGGTAAGGTTACTGTTTAGCAAGAATGTACCAGACCACCCTAGCACCATTATTTACCTAAGAATAGAAGATAGTTATAAATAAAATAAATCAACTTGTAATACCTGTGGATGCTTGAATATAATGATCCAATTTAATAATTTTGGAATTGCCTCAATCATGTTTCTGCGCATATCATTTTCATTTACTGCAATATCCACACAAAAAAAAAAAGTAAATAAGAGATTTCAGTCAAAACAATGCCCAAAATCTATTAATTACAATTTCTACAAATAATATTATATTAAAAATTGGTAGAATGTGGAGGGGTGAACTAATATGACAACTCCTATGGTATCACAAGTTCAACAAAAGAAGTTCCTGGTTGAAGTTGCCAATAAGATATATTATATATCACAATATAGACTAGTGACGTTCATAAATCTCCACCTCCACATGCATACAAGCTCTCCATGTTTTTCTGGAGCACTATCCCTGCATATTCCTCCAAGAAGTCTTTTGTTGGAATCTCCTTCAAAAGTCCGGCCTTCAAAATAAAAGTTATCACAAAAGATGGCAGGAAAGAATTTGTAACTAAGAACCATGATCATGATAATGTATATTTATATCCAACAAATTTTATACATAATAAAGGGAACTTTATTTAGTCCTACCTGAAAAACTTGGTGCAGTAGGGTACCAATTAATGCAGCAGTAGAATGCTCACTGAATTTCAGCCTCTCATCCAGGACAGTTCGTCTTGGGCAACTAAAACTTGCAGCAACCTAGAAATGTTGCATTGATTTTTAAGGGTAAAAAAAAAACAAAAAAAAAAAAAAAAGGTCTAATAGAAAAACAACCTCTAAGTAATGGCTTAGAACAGTTTTCATCAAAAACCTTGGACACAATATCCCATGTATATCTAGAACCAGAAGCATAAAGTATTTACCCGAGTTCCAGATACCAAAATATCTGGGTGAACAATTAGAAGATTTTTATCCCGATCTACATCGCATTTTCCCTTGTCATCGAACTCCCCTATGACATTTACAGTATCTCCAGGTGCAATCACACTATAGAACCTAACAAAATATAAATGGGATAAGAGGTCAATTAGCATTATAAAGGTTAATTTCCTTGATGTTAATATTTCAGAAATACATTTAGGATACAAAAATATCTTAAAACGCAATTTCCTCGATGAAAATTTCAGGCATGTGATTGTTAATAATATCATCATAGAATCCTGAACACGCTGAAAACAATCACATCAATATCTGATCCTATCGAGCAATTATTTAGGTGAACTTCATCAGAACACAGCAATTCCAATAGGCAACAAATAAGGCTAACTTGGCTGGTAAGAAACAACTCCAAACTCAATAACTTGAACAATCAAGATATCATGCCACTGGGTAGATGTAGAAAAAAACAAATACTTTATCCCAATACTCAGTGAAGGCACAAAGAGGAAGCTTTTGCAAATCTAAGATAATTTACCATTGTTAATATTTACTAGCAAAAGTACTATGAGACTCAATATCATAAGCACTATGGGTGTTATGATTATCAACTACATACCATTCTTCCCACAAATACACTGCCCGTTCTTCTCCACTTTGCTCATTCAGTAAGCGAAGAACCTGAAAAACCAGTGAAGCACCTTTACTATTTCTAGCAGCAAAGACAAAGGAACAGAATGGTTTACAACTTAAAGCTTATTAAAACCTTGTATGGGTGCTGAGGACCACAGGAATCAGCAGGTTTATTCTTCTCAGATACCTGTAGCATAGAGAAAGAATGCAACATATTCAAACTGCAAGGACTATTTCCTTCATGAAGTAAAGTATAATCCTAATACAAGAAAATTAAAGAATAGAAGAAGCACCTCTAATACGAGAAGATTGCGGTTAGAAACTGCCTCATTGACATCTTCTATTGGACCCATAGACACTCTCCTTAATGCATTGTTGTCTTTAACACATGTATCATCACCATTTTTATCTTTCACAATAGACGAGTATGTCTTTATGTCATTAGATACTGAGTCTTCAATAGAAATAGCATCTTCTACTTGATCTAAAAGTTCAAGCAATGCCTAACAGAATCGACAAACAAATTAATTGAAATTATATCATGTCAAGATATGTCTTACCTTCAAAATAAAACAAAAAGTACTTTCAAAATGCAATGAATCGAGAAGACATAAAGTAATCCAATTGAAATATATAATCAAATCCACCAGAATGAACAAGGTCCAGGTGTGTATATAGTCATAAATATATAATTCAAACCTTTTTGTGTTGCCTTGGACCCAGTTGATCAGATGCTCCATTGCAAGAACCATCATTACAAGGCTGCATTTGATATGTAGTCAGAAAAAGAAATTATAAGATTCCTTTTGTAGACAAAAATATAGCTAAAAGGAGCAGGAAGAACTTGAAGTCTTATATCATCTGTTTCCATTCCTCCTTAAATTACTCTAACATATTGCATTGACTAATTAATGAGAAACAATGTAAAAATGTTCACTTATCTTTCCCTCAAATTTTCTGGAAACTGATCATGACTAATAAATTTTCTAAGTGGCTATCTACTCGAACCCTTGAAAACCATAAGACCATTAGTGTATGGCAGTATCAAAAGCAACAATAAGACCTTTGCAAGATCAAAACATGGGATAAGAGTATAAGAGAATAATCACCTTATCATGGCAATATGATAAAGATGGTGGTGTTTGGAATGGACTCTGTCGACTAGCAGTATTTGATGTACTCATTTCAGCAAAATTTTCACGGGAATCCATTTCCTGATCAAGGTTTGCCCTTTTCAACCCAACCCTTTTAGTTAAGAAAAGAGATTTTTCACAAGTCTTAAGTGTTGGGGAAGAAAGCCACTTCTCAAGCTTGCCTGGCACACCAGATGTCTGTATAGTTCAGTGTGAGTAAAACATTATCAAATATTAGAACCATTACAAGGAAACATGGGTAGTGTCAGAGTAAAGAGCACACCTCGTTTTCCATGTTCTGAAAAATATTGGAGGAGCTGACCCTCGAAGATTCAGCCAAATTTCTAATCACATCAGGCATGCGCTTCGAAACTGCCTGGAGCCGCTCATTCACCGGTGATATCTTCCACGTGATATCATCACCACCATCATCCTGGCTTTGCTTTATCAACTACTACCATGATTAAATTTATAATATTAAACCTACGGCTCTCATCAGAGCATTCAATATACAAATGATTATATGAACATTAAGCAACAGAAATAGTAAATTGAAAAGATAATTACCAATCCAGGTGAGAACTTGAAGCGTTTGAGAGACACAGACTTAGAAATTTGGGGTGACACTTGATCATACTGATTCTCCTCTCCATCAATCCCTGCTGCCACCAAACATTCAGGAGGTGTATTCTCCAAAAGCTTACCGGAACCAACCACCCGCAAAGTTGACCCATTTTCAGGATTTTGGACAGCCAGAGCACCACTACTCTTCAGATTAGGATTGCGCACAGTCAATGAACTTGCCTTGGGCTTCTTAAACAGTATCGCACTCTTGCTTGAATCTAAAATGGAAGGGTCAAGTTGAGGAGAAGTGGAAGAGGGGTTAGGGTTATTTGGAGGAGCAGAAACGGAGCTGTTTCCGGGATTCTTCTTCTGATTCAGAGTCTGAGTCTGGGCATTTTGGGTGTGGCGCTCGAAGAAATGTTGGATTCCAAACTTGGAGGGCTGGGAGGTTTGGTTCTGAATCGGTTTCTTTGATGATGAAGAAGAAGAAGAAGAATTGGGTTTCTTTCTTGGAGGCATAGTGCTAAGCTTTCTTGATGTAGATGTTGTTGTTGGCAGATTTTGAATGTTCTGTGAAGCTGTAAGGCTACGGAACAGTGAAGATGGGTTTGGGTTCCTGGAGAAGGGAGGGGCGGCGATCGGAGTTTATAAGTCACATAGGATTGAGGAAGTTGGATTTTTTTTTCACTCTATATTATTTTCCCGCCAAAACATGAAGCAAATTATTCTACTTGAGAGGAGGGAGGGAATGGCATAAGGTCAAGGGGTTTGGGCTATGATGGTCAGGCCCAGAATCAGAAGTGACATTTTATTTATTTATTTTTATTTTTTTGACGATTAATTGTACAAATAAATCTCACGCTCACGTATATTTAATATCTTGGTGTTCGCTCATCTATTGGAAACTCACCAGTCAAATTTCTTAAACTAAATAAAACCACAGCAGTCCCTAAACTAAAGAAAAATTGGTCATGTAGATCATACCGTTAGTTTGGTGATGTAGTGCTTAAGTGACATTATAATTTATATTATTTATTTATTTTTACATGTGGCGTTAACGTGACATTTTACAACAATTTAATATTAATATCAAATTAAAATACACATGTGTCGCGTAATCATTAGTCTAAAATTAGTTAAATGATATAATTTTACAAATTTGTCCTTCAAATTTTTTTTATTCTTTGGTTGACATCATTTTCTTCCTCTTGCTCTCACAGCCGCCACTTCCTATTTTAACCT
>JAYMTE010001236.1:0-13970 GCA_036897545.1 Pelargonium fulgidum
TATTTTTAATGAGGTGTCATCACCTCATTAATGGCTTAGCCTAAGCCAAATAATTCTTAGCTTAGAATCCTCAACCTCTATATATATATATAAAGTTAGTATAGAAAATTTTAAATTTTAATTGAACTTAATAACCACTGTAAAACAAAATTAATAATATTATCATTCGTCGGTTGATTAACATAACATTTTTCGTGCTAGCGTAAGAGCTAAATAAAATTAAAAATAATATAAGAATTGACCAAATGGTCAAGGGCAAAATAGTAATTTCACAACACAAAATTTTACAAAAATGTCCCTTTCTAGTTTCTTCAACTTGGGTTTATTCCATTCCTCTCCATTTTGAAACTTAAATAGATAAATAAATAAAAACCCAATTGGCCTTTCTTGATTCTTCCTCTCCTCTCCTAATTCCCTTCAAGAACTCAACAAGTACACACACATATACATATATATATACATATATATTATATATATCTATAGGTCAATCTTGTAGTTAGTTACTTGGTGTTGATGGCCATGGAAGATCTCAGATCCAAGTCCTGTAGAGATGAGAGGATGCAAATGGAGAGCTACTATGGAAGACCAAACCCTAGTGGCATGCAAGATCTGAGAAGCTATAGTGTAAATTATGCACAACAACCACAACAAGAAACCAAGATTAGGAAGGAGATGATGAAGATGAAGAAATGGAAAAGTATCAATGTTGTTGGGTCATCAAATTCAGGTAGTAATTGGAGCTTCATTAATGATCCTGAGTTGCAGAGGAAGAAGAGGGTTGCTGGTTACAAGGTCTACACTGTGGAAGGCAAGATGAAAGGTTCTTTGAGGAAAAGCTTTAGGTGGGTCAAGAACACTTGCAACCATGTTGTCCATGGATCATGGTGGTGATGATGATGATGATTCTTGTGTTTTTGTTTATGTACTTGTGAATCGGAGGCTGATCAGTGTTGTTTTTAGGTCGTGTTGTGACAATAACGTGTTTTGAACTTGATTTTTATTAAAGGGGTTTAGAATTTAGAGCGCGGTAAGAAACGTTGTGTGAATAATCTACTTCTTTGTTCGATTCAGTATTTGCGAAGGCCATGTTGAGGCTTGACATTGATTCTCTCGAAATTGTGACAATATGCGTTAGTGATCTATTCTTATCTTCTTTTTGGAAATTTGTCAAGTTTGAGAATCTTGAGTCATGCATCTTGGCGTTTTTTTGTGGGAAATCTACGTTACTTTCTTATGTATTCGTGAATTGGAGACGGGTCATTCTTGTTTAAGTTGTATTGTGTCATAAGTGTCTTATACTTAATTTAGATTTTGCAAATTTAGAGTGTGACACAAAAGATAGTGCAAATAATCTACGTCATATTGTTTGCTTTAAACTATATTAGATGCTAATTAGCCTTACATAGATTTGTAATGTGTCGGTAACATGTTTTTGATGTCTACGAAAAAGATAGAGTCTAGAGTGCTGCACGAGACTAATTATCATGAATTGTGATACCTAGCAATCCATTTACTTCCATTTCTCTTCCCAATTTGTTTTGAAAATCTAGAGTAAACAAACTAGAATTTAGAAGAGAGTTGACTTGTATTCCTAATAATAGTCAAATCCATTGGCTATCATAAAAATAGTTCATATTTGATATAAGTTTGTTTAATTTTTTCATCAATTTAACTAAAAATATGTGAATAAAACTCTTTTAATCATTCTTTATGTTTGATTTCGGTCTAAACCATGAAATTCCTAAGCGAGTTCGTAAATTCACGGTTGACGCTTTTAAGTCGTTTCCTAAGTGAGTTTGTAAATTCACGGTTGACACTTTTAAGTCGTTGTGCCATACCTAGACTATACCCTATTTTCAATATTTTAATATTGAGTTCTAATCAATTTATTTGAATGGATACAATTTATTTATATTTTGTAAAAGATAATTGTAAATTTAATAAATTCAATGTGTCCCACATTTTAAATTATCAAATCAAATTAAAAATGTTTATGAAATGGTCTTCAACAACCGACAACAGTACAAAAGAGAGGCAAAAATCAAACTAAGTCACTATTAACACTTTTTTCTTTCAAAATATAATGTCGGAGTAGCAGTGTAAACAAGTCGAGCTTTATATTGTGCCAAAAAAGAGACTGTGGAAGGTTGATGCTCCCCAAATCATTTGGTTCTTTTGATTCCAGTAATTAGTTGTGTACGAATTGTTAATAATATTTTTATAATAAATTAGTTAATATACCTTAGAATTGTTACAACACTTGTTCATGGAGAGACAAGAAGAAATGTAAAACACAAAATTTCTCCTTAATTACTCTTTTTGAAACGAATGAATAACATATTACTCAAAGATAGTAGTGCAATTGACAAAGTGGAAAAAGCGTTTGCGTACGATCCCTGCTCAACACACCTGTGGAGAGAAGAATGAGCTTTAACTGTGTTTTATTCTCAAATAAAAATTAGTCTGATTGTTGTAAAACAATATAAATGTGTCAACCGCAAGTTTATAAGCCCGCTCAAAAAACTCATGATTCAAACCGAAAATAAATTCCACCACATTTTGATGGTTGGATAATGTAATCACATTCACGTATCTTCATGAGTGCGAAAGCAACTATATACAACAATAACTTAAGTATTTTTTTTTCGAAAACAATAAAAGCCGAATTGAGTGAAGAAACCTTAAGAAAAAGATGAATAAAACTTTGCAAGTTGATCTTTATTTACACTTATTTTGTGCATATTTAATATTGCAAGATTTCCAACAAATGTATACGTAAACTAAATAGCACAATACATTCATCAATACACAATATTTCCAGCTCGCAAATATGTTGCGCATTCCGACTTGTAAATGTTAGCAAAATATAACATCAAATCTACGCAAATACAACAAAAACCCGATATATGTCTAGTTGGGATCAGATCAAATTTTACGACCATCTCATCTTTTTATTCTGTACTTACAGCAACGATTCCCAACTCAAACACTCTACATTTCAGCTTTCCAGCTTTTCCCGGAACGCGATAAACAGACAACAAGTTCCGATCAAGTTGCGGGGCAAAGTATACGGTTTTTGAATTTACAGAGGATCGTAGGATTGAGAGTGTGACTATTGCTAATATTGCAACCTCTCATCGTTATTGAAACGCAAGCTTTCCATACCTCGAAGAGTGGACTCGAAGTTCTTTATGTTTGAGGCATTTCTTCCGGATGATGCGCGGTTGTTTTGCTCTGAGGGAGAGCTTCTTTGTGCGCCAGAAATCTTGTGTGCCGCTCCTGGGCTTGTGCCTGTAGCACGGGTGCGAGAAGGGTCGGATTCGCTCCCGACAGTGACCGGATCACGACTGGAGGAGATGGCGGGTTGCCTTGAAGATCCACTTGTCCGCACGAAAGTTGAACTAGATAACTACAAAATTAAAAATATGAGGGTCTCCAAGTAACTAGAACATAAAACATTTACTCACTATGTTCGTGCTTATACCAAGCCAAAATCTGTTGTGTATCTAACAATCATATAAACTAATTGTAAGTTGACTAACCATTGCATCTTTGCCCGTGGTTGGATCGTTTACAGCTGGACCTTTCTGCTTAGACAAGTTTCCAGCATTTACAGGTGGCCCAGAGCTCCTCCGACGGGAAGGATCCGTTGAAGACCAGCCAGTAAGTCTACCATCCTCACCACCTGCAATAAAGTTAGAGAAACAAAATCATGAATCTAAATTCTAATTTGAATATTGCATAAAAAACATCCTCTTATAATCAGCTTGTGCGTTAGTTGGTATGAACTATATATTTATATATATTATGTTCAAACCAGTGCATATGGATTGATAGTAAAGTGTAATGAATGAAAGAAGTAGAAAATTACCTGATTGTCTATCAGCGGTGGCACCAGTTTGAGGTAAGCCAGTGCTCGGTCCAGCACCAGAACCCTGCATAAAGAATTAAGTAAATCAGACTCAACTTAAAGGATTTACAGTAAACAAGACAGATTATCATCACATCATGTCACTCACAAGAGGACGAGAAGGAGGAGCTGCGATCTGAGACTGTTGATACTTCAAAATGGTCCAGTCAAACACATAATCAAACTGAAAACCTGAAGCAACAGAAAATGATACAAAATGATTTGGATAGGAAACAACTGCAATTTGCATATAGTAGTGCATAATTTATATCAGAACATTGAGCAGGAATTCGGACCTTCACGAATAAACAGGTCTCGAAAGAGTCTTTTTAGATAAGCATAATCTGGTTTATCATCAAACCGTAGCGACCGACAATAGTGGAAGTATGATGCAAATTCCGTAGGATAACCGCGGCATAAAGACTACAGAAACGGCAGTTAGCAACAAATTTATAATATCAAACATGTATCATTCACATCAATGCCACTTCTAGACAAGCGTGAAATAACTTACCTCAATCGAAGTTGATACTTTCTTCTCGCTGATCTTTTCATACTTCTGCTTCTTAGTTCCAGCTTTCAGTCCCTGCCATGGCAAACTGCAAAGACTTTCGCATATAAGTGCACCGTGTATTGTAATAGAACAAAATAAGGTCTATAATGGCGGAAACAATTTTTACCTTCCTCGTAAGAAATACATAAGGACATATCCAAGTGACTCTAAATCATCCCTGCGGCTTTGTTCTACAATGGAATAAAAAAGCAAGAAAGGAGTAAGAACTGGCTAGAACAAATTGCTGAACGAATACAATGGATGAAAAGAGGTCACAAACTTACCAATGCCGAGATGAGTATTCATGCTTGCATATCTTGCAGTCCCCGTCAAGTTCTTATTTTCTCTGAACATTATTGAACATATCAGGTTTAGAAATGGTTATGGTAAAAAGGAGTAGGATAAACAAGAACAATTAATTAACCTTCTGACCATCTTTTCCACAATAAATATATTGCAAAAAGCATAACTAACATGTAATGATGGCATCTCGGACAAACAGAAAACTTCAAACTTGTAACAACTTATCAAAACTAACCTATAAGGAATATGTTGATGGGTTGAAGTGTCTCTGTACTTCTTAGCTAGACCAAAGTCGATGATGTACACCTACATGAAAGGTGTAATTAAGTGGTCATCAATAGAAGCAATAAACAGGGATGCATATTGCATAGTGATCAATAAGTTTCAAGCCAAAACCTGATTTGCACGCCGCCCTAAACCCATAAGGAAATTGTCTGGCTTGATATCTCGATGCAAGAAAGATTTCGAGTGAACAAACTCAACTCGATTGATCTGATAGGAACACCAAGAATTGACATTAATAAAATAATGAATAATATAAGATATAGTAATTACCAACATATCAACCATATAACAAGGTCTGAGCAAAAAAAAAAATATATATATATATAGAAGAAAAACAACCATACAGCAAGAGAAATCCTACCATCTGATCTGCAAGCATGAGAACAGTCTTCAGGGACAGTTTCCTACTGCAGAAGTTGAATAAATCTTCAAGACTAGGTCCAAGTAAGTCAAGCACAAGAACGTTGTAATCTCCTTCAACACCATACCATCTCACGTTTGGAATTCCAGCTGCCAAAGTTGAAAAGAGTTGCCAACTAATAAGAATAAATATCAAACCAATTGATAATATACTCCACAAAAGACTTAAATGAACAACAACAAGAAGAAAAATGTCTTACTTCCCCCTTGTAGTATTTTGTACAATTTTGATTCATAGAGTAATTGAGGGTGCTTTGTCTTGATATTTTCCTGAATAGAAGAAACAACATAAGAATTTACACACATATCTGTCAAAAGAAAAATAAGGAAACCTTATATTTATTTACATACTTAAGAACATTCATTATAACAACAACGAGATTCTGCATGAAGCAAACTACAGTGATTCATGTCTTTGATGCTAAACACCATCTGATTAAATCAGTTACCATAATGCATATCTTCATGGAAATCTTGAAATCAACCTAAATAGAAATCAAATTAAGAAAACAGAACCTATCATGCAAGTAATGATCATTTAAAGAATGTCAAATCTATCACAAATGGCATTTCCAAAGTGAGACAGAACTCAGTTTCTGTGGGAATCTTAATGATCATTTAAAGAATGTCAAATCTATCAAAAATCAGATGAAATTGGACCAAATCACACACAACCTAACTACTATACATCCAAATTCCACAAAACAAACAATGCTAAAACATCAAATTCCACAAATTTCCAAGTATAACTGGAATGAACTAAACCTTTGAAGTCGCAATCATCTCAAAATAAGCCTATAAGATAAGCAACAATTTTCTAGCTATCTGCAGCTTATTTATACTCTAAAAGTTCAATGCAAAAGACCAAACAAAGCAACTTTCCACTCATCAACCAAATTTCCAGCAAACCTCTTCCTATGTCTGCGTATCAAACATGCCAATTACCTAAATTATACACGAGCATCAAGTACTCTACACAATCATCAACAGCAAACATGTAAAAGCTATCCCATATCAGGTGAAATCGGACCAAATTATACATAGCCTAACTGCTCTTCATCATTAAAAAAAATACCAAAACGTAAAATTCCACTACAACACCTTATAGTGCTAAACATGAAGCCTTATGTACTAAACCTACGAAGTCACAATAATCTCAAAATAATCTCAAAATCATCCCACGAGATAAGCAACCCTTTTCCAGCTATCCGCAGCGTATTTCTACTCCAAAAGGTCATTTACAAATTCCCAAACCAAGCAACTCTCTCAACTCACCAACCAAATTATCAGAAAACCCCTTCCTATGTCTGTGCGTCAAACATTCCAATTACCTCACCCACTTCAATAATGCTTTACCGAATCCGCATTGTACAAAAAGTAAAAAAACTAACAACGTCAGCTACATATTTTGCACTCGTTACAATCAACAGCAACAATCCCTAAATCTCTATCACATACCAGGTGAAATTGGACCAAATTACAAACAAAATTCCGCAAAATAAACATTGCCAAAACATTAAATTCCACAATTTTTTCAGAAAAAACAAAAAATCCACTCACGAGCTTAATTGCGACCTCCTCATTAGTCTGAATATTGGTACCTACAACACCAAAATCCAAAATTAAACAAAAAATTCACAAAAAAACACCAACAACACAAATTACGAAACCAGTTAAACACGACGAACCGAGATAGATCTCTCCAAACGATCCGCTTCCGATCTTGCGGCCGAGCCTGAACTTGTTACCAACCCTCGGCTCCATCACCAGACTCTCTCTCTGTCTCTCCGAAGCAATCGACGATCACACCAAACCCTAACCCTAATTCTCTCTCTCTCTCTCTCTCTCACACCCTAACCACAAGATATCCAGAGACCGATCCGATGAATAGGACACGGACGCAAATAAGGGAGCTGTCAAGGGTAAAGTTGGAAAGTAGAGGACTTTCTCTCTCTAGAGTGGTGGAGAGAGAGAGATCACAGAAACCACCACCACTCTCTAAACGGACTCTCTTGTACGGCAATGGCGTTTTGAACAAAAAAAAATCTTGCTTTTTCACTTTTTAAACGACGTCGTATTGCACATTCTAGATGTAAAAACAAAATGATTATCATGCAGTGCTAAAGGTGACAATTTCGGGTTTAAAATCGAATTTGTTAGGGTTCAATTTGATGAATCCCAACCCAACCTGAAATGTGTTAGGGCTTGTGCGAGTTGTCTAATTTGACCCAAGATTTTGTAGGATATATTCGACCTGCTATAAAAATTAGCTGAATTGACTTCAAAGTCATCAGATTTTGGGTTTCAATCCAAATTGTTGGCTCTAATCGAATGGAAACAATAATGAGGATGGTATTTTCAAGGCTGACTCAAATTCGTTTCATTGTCATTCCTATCTTCGTGTAGAAAAACGAGGGCTTTTTTGGGTGGTTCTTTTGGAGGCTCGCAGTGCAATCATGCGCCACGTAATCAATGATTGTGTATATGGTTTAGTTTTTATCTAATTTTGAATTAATAGTTCCCCTAACTTTTAAAAATCACTTATTCAGTCCGTGGACTTTGATAAAACCGTTTAGGTTCTTGAATTTTGAGTTTTGGGTTTAAAATGGTCCATGTCGTTAGTTGAAGTTAACTTTTCGTTGGTTTTGCTTACATGGCCCGCTAACGTGATTTTTTTAATAATGTTTTATTTAGTTATTGCATTGCGACATGTCACATATTGATTTAATTCTTAATAATTCTTAAAACGGCACGTTGGCGTCCCGTAATTAGAGTTAATGGTCAATTAAGTCAAACTAACATGATGAATCAAACTCATCCAAAGAGTTAAATTTTAGAGACTCAATGGCTTGAAATAAGTTTAAGAATTAAAACGGCAACTTTATCAGAGTTTTTAAACCCATAAAAAAAAAAAGAGAAAAAAAGAAGAGCATAGTAGAGGCACAAAAGTGATCTTTCTCATTTCAACAACAATACACTATTGATGTTATGTACCAACTATACACTTCCACAAAGCTTCAACTCTTCACAATTGCTATAAATATTGTACATAAAAACCAGCTTTCCACTGGTTTTGTGTATAAAATGAGACCTTCAACCAACCAACCTTTCCCATTTACACAAATCAAAGAATTAACTAAAAATAGAAAGGCGCCACGATATATATATATATATATATAGGAACACTCTACAAAAGGCCGCAAGCCCTAACTTTCTAAATTTAGGTATGATCTCGCGTTACTAACACCCATCATCAAGTCAAGTTGTTTAAGGCGCTTAGATCCCCTCAGAGGTCTCAAGTTTTGGTATCGCCGATAAATAAAAAACAGGTATCATCTCGCAGGAGACATTGCATTTTGCTTCTTATGTAGCTTCCCCTTCAACATCCTGATCTTTGCATCCACCCTCGCTGTGAACCCTATTTGCGTGTCCTGTCTCGCCTTGGATCGCTCCCTATGCCACATGTGCTGATCCTCGACGTCCTTCCCGTAATGCTTGATTTCTTGGATGATGTGATGGTCCATCGGGTTGAAGCATCTCTGGAAGGAAATGTAGATCAAGTACGGGAGGTTGCATGCGGTTGTCACGAAGAGTGTCGTTGACCAGTAGATCGGAGATGGACTGAGAGCTTCTTGGAAGATTTGGTACGCGCTCCCGGACTGATCGGGAGGCAGCATCCCGTAGATAAGGATGAATAGGTACCACAAGGCGATGCTGCCACAAACAAAGAGGTGTTGAATCCATGTGAAGTGGCTCATCGTGAGCGCAATCTGGATATTCACTGCCCAGACAATGCAGGTGAACATAACGGCACCAAGAACTGCCATGTCAGCAGTTTGGCCATTCTCGATGAAGGCCTGCTCGTAGAAGATAGCAAGGGTTGCGAAGAAAATGACAAGGGAAGCGTAGAGACCGTTGATCATCCAACCTAATATCCTATTCCAGTTAAAGAACAAGTTTTTTGGGCCTTGCTGATACAATGCGGGAAACTGGAAGGAAAAAAAAGGTTCATGCACTGAAAACCTGGATAACATAGCATGGATGGGTCAATGACGGGACTAACCTGCAAGCAGACATCAGATGAAACGTCTTGCTCGAAAACTCCAAGTGAAATGACAGGCAAGGAGGTAAGAATGACATTGAACAATGTCATGTACCAGTCGTCGTAAATTGATTGCCCAGAGAATCCCGTGAACGCCTCAAAGTAGAAGAGCGTAAGGCCGAATGCTATATTTTTGTAGAAAAAATAACAAACCTGAACAGATAAAAAACAGATTAAAGAAGATTTGTGAGTGTAAATTAAGCAAAAATAGAACCATCGAGATGGCATTTTTTTTATTGTTACCATCTTAGCAATCCTTTTGTAGCACCAGTGTCCATGAACCACCAGAAGTCTCTCCAAAAACCGAAACTGGGCAATTGAGAAATCACTAGCCATTACTGCCTGCAAAAGTTACACGTGTTTATAAGCTTCACTACAACGTCAACAAAACACGGTGCATGATTTTATAAGAGAAAATGGAGGAGCAAGGACATGCACCTGCCTCATCTAGTCTTTCCCATCCCTAGTTCCGCCTCTATGTGTGTGTATAAATATAAAAAAACCGAGAATGGTAATTTGACAAGCATGATGAGCACGCCAACTTAACTTTGTGTAAAACCTTATTTTAATGCCACCTTATTTGGACATCATAGACAACAAAGATGTAAAAAGGTAATATTGCCACTATCTTGTCAAATTGGACCTGAAACCGCGGGCAACCAAAATCCAACCCGCATTTTTTGCATGTTTGGTAATATAACCGGTTAATTTTCAGGTCGAGTTTACCATGATGCCATGCGGATCAAGTTAGGGTTAGGTCAATCCAACCCAACCCAAACTCCAAATTGTTAGCTCTAATCTTGTTGTAAATGGTAACTTTAAGAGTAAACCGGGAATATGATAATTAAATCATGCTTTCATGAGAATCATGTTGAAAGGGGTAGTTAGATAAGTACAAACCTGCATACCTTCCACGCCACTGATGCCGACACCAATATCAGCTTCTTGAATCATTCCTACATCATTGGCACCATCTCCGATAGCTAAGGTGGTTCTTCTGGTTCCTTCTTTTACTAGCCTCGTTACCTGATGCAAAATTGAACATATGAAGGGAAAATTAAACAAAGGAACACATATCCAATCTCCATTCGTAATAATTCGATAAGTTAATATTGAAAAGCCACTTCATTAGGAATAGAATCAACCAACTGAAGAGATTCAAGAAGTGCACTAAAGAAAAACTATCAAAATGCACCTGAACTATCAAGACCCAACCAATTTGGCCCCGAACTAATTTTATGGCAAAATGGTACACCAATTATTGAAGAGCGACCAAAGTGGTTTTCAATGGAAGTTAACATGGCGACTATTTTGATCAGTTTTCAATAGTTAGAGTACCATTTTAGCATAAAATTAGTCCAGGGACCAAACTGGTCAGGTCCTGATAGTTCATAGTCCATTTTGGTAGTTTTTCCAAACATATATATGTACTAAAACTAATCCTACCAATGCCTTCTGCCTTGGTGAGACACGGCAGCAAATGACGGATGCACAATGAACTGCTAATTCCAAGAATCGATACTTCATATCATCCTCCAAAGCATGTGTTAGAGTCTTTCCTTCTATAATCAAAGCAAATGCAGCATGTGGATCCTTTTCACCCTTGATCATTTGTGAGGCATTGTTGATTTGCTTCAAAATATTCTCCCTCACAGCCTGATCAGTAACACAAAAAACAGTGGAGTCTAAAATAAATGAAATTGATTTCCCGAATAACACCTCTCACTCTTTCTCAAAGCAATAAGTACCTCTTTGTCATCTTGAAGCGATGGCTCTAAATTTGATGTCGATATACTGATCTGCTTCATGCCCTGCCGAAGCAAACTACATGCAAATCTGCACCATACAAACAATGATCTCACTGAGTTGCAGTTACAAAATTGTTACGATCATTTAACACATTTACCTACACATGGATACCAAAATCCCATTTTACCCTCTCTCCTTTTTTCTTTACTTAGTAAAAGATGTGGTGTTTCATAAGCATTTTTTTTTTTTTCATTTATATACATCTCTTCTCAAAACACACGACTTCATTGGGTAAAGTATATGGCAAAGAGCAGCAACCCCAGGTTGTTTCAGCCACCCTATAATATATAGACTGTCACAGCCACAATATCCATTTTATATTGCATTTCAAAGAATTCCGCAGGACTTGGCACTTTTTGTGGTATACCGAAGAGAAGTTGTATTATTTAAAACATACAATCTCACATCGACTCAGCCGAGAAATAAGCTACAACATCATTAGGTAGGGTTTATCATTCCAATTTCCGAGTTTTAGGTTGTAGCTTTCTTGAAAGTTAAAATAGGTTACATCCATTAACAAAAGATTATGTTTATTAAAAAAAAAAAAAAAAAGAAGATTATGTTTAATGGCAAAAGAAAAACAAACCCGATATTGATTGCAGTTTCCATCTTATCCCCCGTCAGAACCCAGATCTTGAGACCAGCTTGTGCCAATTTATCTATGCACCCAGGAACCTAAACAGAAGAAAAAAGTAACAAAGGTCGAGTTAACCAGAAAGGAAATACGCTAATTGCATTCCAAAACAACGATGATCGGTACAGTACCCCTTTTTGCAATTTGTCCTCAACGGCAGTAGCACCAACGAGGATCAGTTCCTTCTCAATCATGTCTGATACCTGTTCAAGCAACGCCGCCCTATCGGCCCCTATAGAAGTTTTAGCTTTGACAAATTCATCGTTCCAAGCAGAATACTCATCCTTGTCAAGCTTTCTGTAAGAAAGAGCCAACGTACGCAACCCATTTTCTCCATAGTCATTCAAATGCTTAGTAGTAGCTTCCAGGTACATTTTTCCATTCTTTGATAGACGATCGAAAATGATGCTGCAACCAAACAATAAATATATACATGGGTGTTTCCTAAGGGCGGAGAAAATATCTTTCACTTTTTACGCGATAATGTTATGAGAACTCAAACCATAAACAGCGTAAATGATTTACAGCTAGTACACACTCAACACCAAATAAAAGATGCTAAAATTCTGCTCCCCCCGTCATGGGATGAGTACATTAAGGTAAAGTCATATTCAATCGACGGGAAAGAAAATATAGCTGCTAGGCTAACCTGTCAGCACCCTTGCACATGAGAAGAATCTGTCCGCTGTCATCTTTCACAATAACAGTCATTCTCTTCCTTTTGCTTGTGAAATCCAACAGATTGAGAATTTTGTACTCCCTGTATAAGTTGAAAAGAATATTGAATATGCTAAGACACTACAACATAAGTAAGCTAAAACAAAGCTCAAACAAAATGGGAAATTATAGATATATACACTCACCTCTCAACTGGTTGCCCCGAGGAAGCATATTTTTCGCGGACAAACACACTTGATTGAGATCTTTTGCAAAACTCAAAACCAAATTCTCGGGCTGCAAGAAGAAAGGCCCCTTCATCAGGTGACTCCGCCTCATAGATAAAACTCTTAGTCTCCTCATTCCAGTCAGGAATGGCGGTGTGACAAACTGCTAATATCTGACAAAATAACGAAATAACATCTGCATTGGGCTCTTTCACCCAGTTTCCATCCATTAGGCGATTGTCCTGAAAACTAAATCCCTTTATGGTCGGTCTTTTATCCGTTTCATCTTTAGAAGTAATGACAGTCTCCAGTTCAATA
Source organism: Pelargonium fulgidum (assembly GCA_036897545.1). NCBI lineage: Eukaryota > Viridiplantae > Streptophyta > Magnoliopsida > Geraniales > Geraniaceae > Pelargonium > Pelargonium fulgidum. The sequence goes on from JAYMTE010001236.1 coordinate 13,219, forward strand.
TCCGATGAGGGTATAGCACTGCTGCCGCTCATAGGCAAATTAGAAAGATCCGATATCTGATCGTCAAGATCAACAGCAATTTGTTTTGCTGCAGCAAGTTCAACCTCACTAGCTTTCATACCATACGTGGTGCCAGCAATTGAACACTTGAGAAAATCCATTTGATTGCTGGTCAAAGTGCCGGTTTTATCGGAGAGGATTGTGTCTACCTGGCCTAGCTCCTCGTTCAAATTTGATGTGCGTGCTTGAGCCGGAGTTTCAGTTTCCTCATCAAACATATGCAAGTCCTGGTTAATGAAAGTAGCTTGCAAAACCTTCACAACCTCTATTGAAACATAGAGTGATATGGGTATTAGATATCCGTAAAGCATGAGAGCAGTGATGAGATGGTAAAATCCTGAAAGCACAGGCTCTCTAGGATCGCCAATACCTGGATTCACAAAGGGCTCCAGGTACCACCACTCCGGCACTTGGTACTTTGTCTTTGCTGCAAAGCCTATTGAGCTTATCATTGAGATCAGTAGAAGAAGACCAAAAAGCAAGTATATGATAGAATCCAACCTAGTCTCTATTGTGCTCCTTTTTGTCGGGGATTCAGTGCTGTTCTGCATGACTTTGCTATCATGACCTGTAAATATCACAACCCCATACACGTGAGATGTGTTCCTCAGCTTTGAATCTCGGAGGAGAATCTGACTAGGATCAAGAGGATGAACTTGGTGATCATATTCAAGATTACCCACAAAGGTGTA
>JAYMTE010001237.1:0-13962 GCA_036897545.1 Pelargonium fulgidum
TGAGCAGAATGGTGGGTGTGTCAAGGACCAAACCATCATGACTGATGCTATAGCGTCGCTACTTGGTGATGATTTGGGCTCCGAGTACATGCACATGTCGACGGGAAGTTCCAATGTGAGCCAAGGATGGGGCTTTGGTTCTTGTGCATGGAACAACATGCCTGCTGTATGTCAAATGTCTGAAATTCCTTGAAGAGTCTCTACAATCTAAATTGTTGTTTCTGTGAAACTTTTGTCACTCAAATCATATTATGATGTGTAAGAGTGATGGGTCATTTTGTTTGTGAGTTTAAATTTCTTGTGAGAACCAGAACAATGCTTGTATGCCATTGATGGAACCTTGTTGGGTATACAGATGCTTTTAGACAGTTGATGATTGTAGAATAATAACATGCACACTTGTGATTGTTGTGATTTTTTGTTGTGATCAATGTTTTGTGTGTGAATGCTCTAGGAATGGTGGTTTTGTTGATCAATAAATTGGTTATTGGATCTTCCCTATTTATTGCTCTCCCCCTTTTCTTCCCATTGGATTTATTTAGTTTGATTTTTTTCTCCTCTCTTCTTTTTCAACCTAAAAATTTGACCTATTTTTGGTGAAATTTGAATATCTGATACAGTATTTATTATCAAAGTTCACAAAAGGAAATACTCTCTTTTATAGATAGAGTAATCAAATATCTTATAAAAAAATATAATAATTTTAAAATATATATTTTACTAAGAAAAGTATTCATGTTTATTTATTTTTTATTATTTGGTCTAAACCATGAGTTTTTAGAAATGAGTTTGTAAACTCACGGTGACATCTTTAGACCGTTTTAAGGCACAAATTCTCAATCGATAGCACCCAATCGATAGCAAGTCGCAGTTAAAGCTTGTGTATAGCCAACTTATTGAGCGGAAACGCAAGTGTTTTTTTCCAGTCACACAACTTGTGTATAGCCAACTTATTTTCAATTATTTATTAATAGTCCCAAAGTGAACAAGGAAAGAAAAACTGAAAGAAAAAAAAGGCGCCAACAACATGTCATCTCTCTCATTTGTGCATTTTCGGTTCGATCATTGAATTTGGAGAAGCGATAATTTATAATTTTCAGCCAATTCAGGTCAGTTTGCTTGTTGCTTTTGATATTCTTTTCAATTTTCTAGGTTCATTTCGCTCTGTTTGGTTGCTGAGAAAATTAATTACAGAGCTCTAGATTGCATTTACTCTTCAATTTTTATCGATTGATCAATTTGCGCAAGAGGTGCCAATGATTGATTTGTTAGCAAATTGAGTAGCCGAGTTTGATCACTCATGCAAATTTAATCGTATTCCACCTCTTGATTGTGATTTGTGACACAAAATGCAAATCAAATCGCGTGAATTTTGCTGATAAAATTATCAACTGTGTTTTTGTTGTTTGTATGAAACCTGGTGATGCATTATGGAAATTGATTTAGATATGTTCAGATAGAAAATGACACAAACCACTCCTTGATGTTGCTTCATTTTGCTTTTGACTTTTGTTTAGGAAACATATTTGTAATTAACTAAATGGTTTTCATCATCACCCAAAAAAGCATAGAAGATAGAAGATTCTGCTGTCTCATGACAAAATTTGAGATAAGTAACACTAATTAACTATCACGGAAGCTGATAATCTGAAATATCGTGGCTACTCGACCATTGAATCGTAGCCTATTTTTGGTCTACTTTTTGGCTTTTCCTTCTTTTTCTTGCGACTGTTTCTACCACCCAAATTTATTTTTTCAATGTCTGCCGATGAGCTTGAGCTTGTGCTTGCCCGTGAAAAAGGTTGTTTTTGTTGAGGGTAATGGTATCAAATTTTCACTCATATGATGACTCATTCCACTGGTGAATGTCGTGTCTCTGCCAGTGCTTCCATCGTCAACTGGCGAATCAGTTGAGTCAGGCATGCCGCTGCTGACTGAGTCGGATGGTCCTGGAGAGAACTCACTCATATGACAAATTGTGTTGCCTTGTCTTATGTTATTTAAAGCATAAACCACCTGAAGTAATACCGAACCGAAAATGAACACATCAGCTGTGGCATATTTTTCAATTTAATTGTTGAAAAATGATTGGCAAATGACAAGTTAAGATAGGGGTCTTTTAAAAACTACCTAAACTCAGCAAGGTGGCTTAAATGGTACCAAGTTTTTATTCCCTTTTCTGCAACTTCTTAAGGATCAAAAGGGTCTGTGGGAGTTGATCTTCACCTTCACCTTCTCCTTTCTTACGCTTTCTGCTTCTTTCTTAATGACATGATACGACAGGTCATGCCAATTACTACTAATCACTCTGTTGTTTCACTCTCGGTGATTGCCTACAACAAGGGATTTCAAATGATAATTCTTATCTTGTCATTTGATTTTCTATGATTTCCTAGACATTATATTTGTATTTGAAATACAACATTTAAAAACCCAAATTTCAAATCAAATCCAAGTTCCCAAACGCAACCTTAGGGTTAAGTCTATCTAGATATAAAGTTGGTTTTCAATGCATGCAGAATTGTCTTGAAGCTCTTGGGTGTTGCAAAATTACCTTATCCATTGTTAGCCGCTTTTGAGGATCCTTGCTAAGACATTTTTCTGCCACTCGGACCATCCAGAAAAGTTGGTGAACATCGTGGGAGTCTAAGATCCTCTCGTCAATCAGACTTGGGTAGTTTCTTTGTTTTAATAATGGTCTTGCCTGAAAGGAAAAGATGATAAATGCAGATAAGGTACTCCTCTGAAAATAACAGAACCTGATGACCTCTTAACTCTCCCTCCCAACTTCCTGTATAGTGTATATTAGTGTTTGTGAATGAGCTCATCATGGAACTACTGGTGTAAAACAGTTCTAATGACATAATTCTGTATCAAGGTTCAAATGACTTTTTTTTTTCTTTTCCTTTGGTTCTATTTGAGGAAACTGGACTTAATTCTCCTAATAAACCTCAGAATTTAGCATATATATATATATGTATATTTATCTTAGCACTTATCTTTTTAAGGTTGCCAGATAAGCAAATAAAATACTTATATGGTGTTAAAGGTGTTACCCATCCCACAAGACTTTTCCCCTCTAGTTTCTTGTCTGTTGTTCTCAGTCCTGTGATCATCTGTAGTAGTACCACCCCAAAGGAATAAACATCTGTCTTGGTTGACACTTTTCCACATTCTGCATATTCAGGTGCCAAGTATCCCAAAGTTCCAACAACTCTTGTATCTGATGACAGTTCTGAATCTTCATGCTGAGTTCTTGCCAGACCAAAATCTCCTAGCTGATATTATTACAAGTTAGCCTTGATAAGGTAAAATCTAGTCTAATGCATATTAGAGTAGATTCTATTAGATTCATGAATCCAATCTTTAATAAGCTTAGGAAGCATAACTTTAAACAGGTTTTGAATCATAAGGCAGTTTAAAGTTGGAGTTTGGACCACCCAGAAATAAATTTTGTATGCCTGCTTCACTATATTCGTTGAGAATCAATGCATGTGAATACATTACCATTGATTCGTGATCATGGGTTACGAGAATGTTATTTGGTCTCATATCTCTGTGGATGATGTTGTTGTCATGCAGATATTTCAAACCTTTGGCAGTTTCCAAAGCAATTTTCATTCTCTTTTCCCAACTTAGTGGGTCGCGTGCGTGTTCTGTATTGTATAAAAAATAATATTAGTTGCAGAGGATTAGTAGAAGACGACGTTTTTGTGTAGTTTACTTCTTGCTTACTAGATAGGTGTTGGTCCAGTGATCCATTGCAAACATATTCATAGACAAGCAGTCTGTGACTTCCTTCTGAACATGACCCCAACAACATTACCACATTCTCATGTCTGGCTTTACTAAGTACGTGAACTTCAGACTTGAATTCCTTCTCTCCTTGGAAGCTCGCATTATTATGTTGCTTTACAGCAATCTTCACCCCATCCAGTTCTCCTCTAAAGACAGACCCAAATCCACCTTCTGATAGGAAATTCTTGCCAGAAAACCCCTCTGTAGCAGCATGGAGCTCTGCATAAGTGAAGTCCCTCTTCCATCCAATCTTTGGTCGTTTATTCTCGCAAATTGAGCAATAAGAATTTTTAAATACCTCGTCCAATCCTGCAATCCCATCATTGCTGCGGTTGCCATACTGTTTTTGCTGTTCATCTGGACTGCTTGCATTATGTTGGTCCTTCTGACTTATTTCCTGAATTTCAGCCATAAAAGGCGGGGATTGCTCACCTTCTGTTTCTTGCTCTGTGTTTGTAGTGTTCCCTTCCTCATGAAAATGCGAGGAGGAGTAATTTGGCTCAGCAAAGCTTCCTGAACTTGAGGCATCAGTATTTCCCAGATTTGAATATGTAGTTGTGAGCTGCTCACTGGATGAAGTTTTAAACAGGGAAGTAGATTTCATAGAGTAATCCCATAAAGATTCTCCACCACTCTCGCCACCTTGTTGCTTGTTTGTTCTGATCTTACGGGGATTAGATGATTCTGAAAGATGCATTATTGAGTTAAAATGTCATCTCACGAAATAGAAAATCATTTGCATTGCAATGTAAGGAAACTATATGCCTTGGACAACATGGGATTTTGTGTTCATGCACTTGCATTTAATTGAATCTCAAATTAAAATGCACAATTCATTTTCTCAGATTTTGTTTTGTTGTTCCTATTAGCCAGTATGGAACGAAACCTAATTTAACTCGCGACATTGTAGCTTTATTATTGTTCGACTCAAGTATGCAACAGAACTCTAACTTGTTATGATAGATAGGCATGCAGTTCGAAGTTTGTTGGTTATCAAGATGATTTATGTATCATAGTCGCTCTTAGTTACTTACTCTTTGTAAAAAGTTCTTGTTTGACATTTACTGGTATCATTTCGTCATATGATACTTGGCCTTCAATTTCTTTTGGCCCTCTCAACTCCTCTATAGTGCCGTTCTGTTTCATCCTAGATATTCCACATGGAAGCCTATCCATGAAAAACCTTGTGTCTTTCTTCATATGCCTGCATCAAAGATTATATACTGTTAATGTATCCCACATAGGAAGATTGTGAAGTTTGTGACCGCTTGATATACACGTTGAGCCCTCCACCTATCACCTTTACCTTTAGGTTGGAGCCAAGTTTAACATATACAAACAAAATCATTTAGCTATGTATCTTTTGTTTCTTCATCTTCTGTTTCCTGTATTAGCTTCAAAAGAATTTTCAATTTTGTGTGAGCATGCTGAACTTTTGAAGGTGTAAATGACTAAGACAAGTAGTGCTTGTGTTGGATTCATTTCCACCAGAGTCAGCACAAAAATGTAGTCATAAAATAATTATACAGATTTACTTTCCATACAACCTTTAATACCTCATGTTACACCAAATAGTTTTCTTTCTTTCTTTTCAAATTATTTTTCTCTAGTTAGGAGATTTTGATGTTCTCAGCAGTCAGCAGTATATTTAACCGTATAGCATAGGAGAGAATGCTACTGAAGTACTTGAAAGGATTTCCCTTTTAGGCCACAAGCAAAGAGAGTGAAATTCTGTGAGCTACCACAACCAGCAGGTGATGTTTCTAACATGATCCAATATGCAAAGATCGCAGAAAATTAAGTCCAGTATAGATGTTATTTCTTGAGTTTGATATCATCCTTGTTTTTCTTTTTTGAGATAAATGGACATGAATCCGGTATCATAATTGTCTGTCAACTTTGCAGTTAGGCCTGACTGCTGAATTTCTTTCACTGTGCTGTCTCATCTATCTATATACTATGTACGTTTGGTATCCTTTCAGTTATTTATTTGTTCAGTTTTTTTTTTTTTTTCCTTTTTGTTGTAAATTGAATCTTTTGGTTTGATTTTATATTTTGTAATGCTACAGAGCATTTAACACATTATAACCATATCTGGGGTTGTTTGAGCAGATAAAATGAATAGACTAATACATCACTACCGTTGATTTTTCCTATTAACAACTTTGTATAGCAATTTTGAGTTGACAAATGAAATATTTGACTAACCTGTCAAGTACCACCCATGTTGCTCTTAAACTTTTGGTAGCTTTTAAAGCAACCATCCTTACAGTAGGTCCTACTTGCACCTCTACAAGGAATGTAATCTGAAAGATTTCATGCAAAAAATGATCTCATTAGGATTTCTGTTGCAAGGTGCAACTGTTTATACTTGTAGGTACAATGTTTTAATTCTATAGTTGTGACATAATTTCTTAAAATTTACGGATCTAGAAGAGAAAAGCAGAAAGCTCAAAATTAAGCAGCATATTTGATGTTTACCTTATCTTTTTTGCATTGCTGAGAAATTTCTATAATCTCTGTGTTGTTATAATACTCTTCCTTCTTCTTGGCAACCTCTTCCTGTACAATTTTATTATTTGCTCCCAATATTGAACTGTCCACCTTGATTTTGTATCCCACTGTAAAGAATGACGAGAAGAAAAGGGTGTTTGGGAGAAGAGAAAAAGTTAATTAGTGCAATCATCTCAATTGGTATACTCATACTCAGCATTTTTTATAGCTACTGTTTTGGCATGTGCTCATCTTAATTTTCCATCATTTGGTTCGACTTTACTTCTATATAAGGAAACAGACATGAAACCTTACACATTTTCCCAGCTGCCATGAAAGATAACGTACTAGGATTATTAACCTGGTGAAGAATTCCCAGAAGAATAAGCTCATCCCCTGGCTTAAGTGATAAGCCATGCAGGACCCGTCTGATTGCGCTTGGACTAAGATCTCGGGATGCATCTTGGAGAACCACCACTCTCTGAACTTCTGTGGACATGATTTAATTTGTGAAAGTTCTCTGTGTGACTGATATTTATGGCCTTATGGTTCTACTGCTTCCTAAAATGCAATGTTTTAATCGTCTAAGATGATTGAAGTACTAAGGAGGGAGAAAGTGTCTGTTTGATGTATGAACTTGAATAGCTACAAGTTTATATAATATGCAGTAAATATTATCAATGAATATGTGACAGGATGGACAAAAAAACAACAGTAACTCCTGGAAGTAATTAACTTCCTTGTTTGGCAATGTTCTTACTGGTTCTGACGATGATAGAAAATAGAATTAAATTTCAGAAGGAAGGGTGGTGGTGAAACCAAGCAAGCATCTCTAGCTCCTAGTCTGAGCAAGCAAGCATATTATTCGGATATCCTTAGCGATGAGCCTGTGAACGTTCCTTCATCCAGCAATGAGAAGCTTTATTTTGCACTCACTGTATATGTCGTTAATCCTTATGCTTGTGCATAGCATCATCATTGATATTTTATATTTGTCTGTGTATTGCAGGCCTAATGATAGGAGAACTGGGTGATGAAATCAAAGCAAGCTCTCCAAAGTCTTTTCTTGTATGCAAGTGTTCTTGTCTGTTCTGATAGGGACTTTTTGGTCTTCACTGGCTAGACTTGATAGATTCTATAACATAAGCTTGTGCTGATCTGGTTTTACAGTGTGTTTTGAGTTCAAAAACTGTTTCATTTGAGCATTGTCCGAAATGAACGAGGCAGTGCAAGACAAATAGAACACTCATTTGGGACGGAGAGTATTTTCTTCTATTTTGCCCGCTAAAACCTTGTTTTGATGCATTTGACTATTTTCCGGGGCCTCTTCATCCTTCCATCTGTCATTGTCACAATCTCGAGAGAGCTTGCATTTTGTATATATATGTTTGTGATATATATGTTTGTGATGTTTACACAATAGCCAATAGAACATAAATTTTATCAATGAAGTGGTGAGCATGAAACAACATAGGCTTCTTCCCCCATTTTTTCTTCTCATGACATTTGTTAAAAAAGTTGTCATAGATTTTATCATACTTAATACATTGAAATGTTCTGTTCCAATAGACAATAGAATAAATAATATCCGTACATTGGTATCTCAACGTCTAAGCTTTAGCTACTTGCCGAGAGATTCTTAATTTTGTTTTAACCTTAAACGCCTTTGGGATCATTTCATTGTTTGATTTCTAAATTAGCAAATGCTATAACTATTCAATGACTAGATTACTTATTTGGCATTCTTGAATCTTAGGAGATTGCGACTTGTCAATGGAAGATGAATTCTAGCATCTGACGGTTAAGTCTCCGCCATTGTTGGTTTTCAGATGTTACAAGTTTTCACCCCCATCATGTGTATAATTTGTTCGTGTAGAGAATGAACGATTAGGTAGTATTTGGAATGAGAATGAGATTCTTATTCAGATTATTGAACAAAAAGTCTAATCCAAACACTACTTAATTTGTTTTTGTATGAAGGCAGCAAAATGTTTTCTAAGTGTTTTTCAGGATTCTTTTTCTGGCCTTCACTGTGGTCTAATCTATCTCAAAAACACCAAGAGACTTTGTTCCGAATTCAATCTCTAATCATCCATAATGTGAAGTTTTAGACCATTTGATACATTGAACTATTCACCTGTTAGTCTTAACCTTCTAGGTTAAAGTTGTTTAACTACAAATGATAAGAACAAATGAAAGACAATAGGGAAAATATAATTAAATCATAAAACACAGATTTTCTTTTCTGTAGAAGAGGACCTCCACTGACATCAATACAAAAAACAGGAAAAGGTTCCACACCTAGATGATCTTTCTTATACTACTGAAACTCAGCAGGATTATTCTTTTAAAAGGTAAAAAAAACAAAAAAACATTACAGTAGGGGATAAAAATAATTCAGGTTGGATTAACCAGCATTCTTCAAAGAAAAAGACTAACCAGATTGTCAATACAATAATCTTCAACAAAACAATGCAACAAAACCTAGACCATGTAAATAATCATGATCCGAATAGAACAAAAGATATCTCTATCAAAACATAGAGCATATTCAGTAAAAAAGTAAAGACAACTTAAAATACTTTCCATCTCTAGGCCTCTTCTCCCAAAAATATTCTCTCTATAATAATACCTATATGGCTCGATAGTAAACTAAAAAGCTGGAGGAAGAAATTGCTTTTCTCCATACTATAATAGCATTATGTAGCTAAAGCAATTCCTACCTTGAATAAAAAGAATTAGGTTTGAAACAGGATAGCCGTTACCAATCTCCTCGTGCACATATATCGTTTTCTGTCACTGTTGGGTTGAAAGCTAACTAGTTAAACTGAACTCTTCTTGTTTCTAAAGCTCTCCTTCATTGATGCAAATTTTTTCTTGCACTGGTTCACTGTCTTCCCAGGAACAGCTGCTGCAACTCTCTCCCATCGCTGACTGGCTTCTTTTGGAAAGGTTTTCAGAGCCTGAACCAGTGCTCTTTCTTGAATAGCCGACCACACATCTTGGTCCAGACTGGAAGAAACCCCATTTGATACAACTACATCATCTGCATTTGAGTTGTCTGCACTTCTGCCGGTAGGCTCTTCTGAACTATCAACTTTAGGAACATTGTTTTCAAGCCCCTGTGGAGATGATACTCCTGCTTCCTCTCTAGTTGAAAGCGGAGATGCAATTGATGGCGCAGGCTTCCTCTTTTCAAGAAATGAGTCAAAAGCTTTGGCAGAATCGGGCTTTTGAAGGAGAACTGTTTTGGTTGCCTTCAGTATTTCTTCCACAGATCTCCCAGTACCAATGAACTCTGAAACAACCTCCCACCTCCGGGAGGTTCCTTTCGGGTATTTCTGAATTCCTTTTCTCAAAAGTTCAATCTCTTCTTTACCCCAAGGTTTTTCCTTCTTCTCAATGTTGTTCAAAAGAACACTTCCATTAGCCACTACAGAACCATTCATCTGTGGCTTCTGTTGAGGAATCTTCTTCTCAGCTTGTTTCTTGCCCTCACAATCAGCAGCACTATATCCACATGCTTCTCTTAGAACTTCTGCTCGCTCTGTCCCTTCTATATCCTCCATCTTCCCACATAAACTCTTTAGCTGCTCCATATCAAGTGACATACAAAGATTTTCCACGTCATCCTCACAGAGATTCATCAAACGTTGGGACACAACAGGTGATGAAACTGTTCGAAGACGAGTTCTCTCTTTGCGCAAGAGTTTCTTTTCCTTTTCTCTCAACTTCTTCTGCTGTAAAGCAGCTTCAGCAGCTCGTTTGTCTTCTTCCTCTTTACGGAGTCTCTCCTCTTCAGCAGCCCTTGCAGCTTCTTCCTCCTGCAGCTTCTTTGCCATATATTTAGCCTCTTTTTTCTTCTGCCTCTCAGCTTTCTCTGCATCCTTTCTTCGAAGTATTCTTGGATCTCTTTTATAAGCATTATCAACAAGAGTACGTATTCTGGCATATTCTTCCTTCCTCGCTTTTTCTGAAAGCTTTGCATTCTGCCTCTCCATCCACCTCTTATGGTCACGAGACTCGGCTTGCTCAAGATCAAACTCGTCAGTATGTGGGAACTCTCTCCAGCTTTTAAAGCTATACCAAAAATTGTAGAAATTATCTACATCCTTTATCGAAGTGTTATCATCACCTAGAGTTTGGATTGGTTGGGTTACTGACCACCTCCCATTCCTCATGAAAGCAGGACCAAACACCTTATAAAAGTCCTGTGGTGCACAATCAGTTGGAATTTCATCATCAAACTCATCTGTAGAGTCGTAAATTCTTCGCTTCAAAGGATCCATCAACACTTCATATGCTTCTTGAACGGATTTGAAATGGCTTTCTATTTCAGCCTTCTTCGCTTCTTTTGCAGCTTCGGTTAACTCAGCAAGAAGTAGAGCAGCCTGTTTGTCAGGATGATACCTCAGCGCAGTCTCACGGTAGCTCTTTCTTATCTGCTCTTCAGTGGCAAGGTACCTTAAATGTGCCAAACCCAACAACGCATAGTGATCTTGTTGCTTGTTTTCACCCGACTTCTTCTTACCTTTACTGCTATATGATTCGGAAGATGGCATATAACCCTGATCCTTGTCATTTGGCACTTTTTTATCATCATCATCTACAACTTTTTTCTCCTCTTCCCAGCCAACGAGTTTAAGAGCCGCTGAATGAAAAGAATGTCCAGCAGGTTCATATTTCGAAGCCTTGATAGGAAGGCAATTTGAAGACAAATAGATTGGTTGCCCATCTACAATATCTTTTGAGTAGGTAATAAGCCGAATACCCGTGTGAACTCCCATAATGTTTAAGAATCTATGTAGCCAAGAACTTTCTGATATGCCAATATCAAAATCGAAGAAGCTTCACTCCAGTTCAATATCACAAATAATATAAGAACTGCGCTAACGTTCAAACTGCAATAGTAAATAGACGCATTCAGAGTAATTCATGTGAAACTAATTTCAATATAACATGATAGTTTAGACAGACTACACACAGAATAGGATATGAGATGTGGCATGAATTAGATCATGAAAAAGGCCACGGTCACCAGGAAATTAGCCCAAGGAGCTTAGCAAAAGGTAATAGAATATATGACAAGTATTCGGTTTATAGATCTTCAACAATATACTTGCTTCTGTAAGAATGATGTCTTATAGATGTTTGACAGCAATATTTAAGGCATTGTAGCAAACTTTAGCCTTTAGCATAATAACCAAAAATTCTAGAGCCTCGCATTAAAAAAAAGTACTTTGCAAGTGCAAAAACATCACGACACTTCACAAATGAATAAACGCCAAAAACATTTGAAACCATTAAAATTGGCATTCAACTGATGAGCATAGAAGTCCAAGCATCAATAACACCTAAAATTCCAATAATTACAGATCTATTTTTTCTTACATTCAAAATCTAATGGACGACAATAGTAGAACAAACACGATACTTAGAAAAAAAAATGGACTCTGTTTTCTTCATATCATAAAATTTCTGAAGCAACTCACTAAAGTAGAGCAAGCTGCGAACAATAAATTAACAGAGACAATTTTCAACCACATGAATTGTTTAGTGTTCACCCATTTTGACTACATGGTAATAAATGCCCTGTTCTGTAAGAAACAGCTATATAATCTAATTCCAACATCGTCAAGATCAACTAAACATTAGTCAGAACACCAACCTCACCTACAACACGTACATATATGTAACCATGTACAGTTACTTTTATGCATATATGTAGACATTAGCAGTTAAGATTGACTATAAATAAACCAGTAATAAGCAGGCCAGTGCACAAAAGAAATTTATTATAGCTCACGACAACTTGCAATTATGAACAAAAGTTGCAATAAATTGGTATTAACGTACCTATGATAGGTTAGTTACAACAAAACCATTCATATAAGCCACACATACTAAATAGTAGAAACGGGGCTCAAAACTATAAAATAAAAAAAACAATAAAAACATTATAAAAAATCATCCAACTGAAACTATTTGGTCCGATTGCAACACCAACAGAATCCAAACATAGAACTTTGACCAAATCACCCATATCATCAGATGCTAATACAAATATTCCAGTATACAGATAGGCAGACATGATGCAATTTTATCAACTTATAGACAACATGATACAGATAAGCAGACATGAACCAAACCTAGTATTGTAACAAGCAAACTACTTTTGGGAAACATATATCAGCAATCACATAACAGATGCACTCTGAAGCTTTGATTCTGAAACTCATGAATACTTCAGTATAAATTCAGAGTACAAAACAACAATAACCAAAGACATATATCTTTATACAGTAAAAAAATACCAAATTTATCAAAAACAAGACTACAAAAAAAACATAAATAAATAACAAACATAAGCATAGATGGACCACAGAGATTTGTAAACTAGACAAAATCCAAAAGCCATGATATAACAAGCTCAATAGCTACAATCCTACAATGAAACTTGATACAGCAACAAAAAAGAAGCAGAAAACCCAAAAGGCAAGAAGAGTGCTTTGAAATCTGAAACAAACCATTCGAAAACAGACAAATAAATTTGAATTTGAGCTGAATACAATAAACTAAAACCAGCACACAGCCAAAGTTTTGGCGGATGCCGAAATAGCCAACCAGTTGGTTTTTTGCAGGAAAAGTGTTTTCCAGGAAACCAAACAGATTGATAAGAAGAAGGAAAATAAGGACAAACCTTTGGTGTCCTTTGGCGGAGACGATGAAGAAAAGAGCAGAGGAGGGATTTTGTTTTGTGGCAGTATCGTTCTCTTCCTCTATCGGTCACAGAGTACTGATAGCAGAGAAGAGAACGAACGAGTCCTACCTTTCCTACGTTGCCCTAATATCACCTCCCTTTTATGGGCTTTTCAGTGGTTTTCCTGTTTTGGGCTTAAAGCCCATTAAGTCCTAATTTCTATCCAATTTGAAGACCTACTCGCTTACGGGATTTTTAACGTAGAAAAATAGGAATTTGTGTTAATGTCTAATTTGTAGCCGAAAATAAAATCCAGTTGACACGTTTATAATTCCACTATAAATTTATAAAATAAAGGTTAAATGATATTGTCTTTTCAGCTCTGACAATTTTTTTTTACGACTCTAATCAGAGTTTAGCATATCTTGAGTTTCTTGACTCCATTTTTTTCATAATTAGATTCACTTTATGGGATTTAATCGATTTTAACGTGTCATGTCATCTTATAAGTGTCACGTCATTTTATCACTTAAGATTTTAGATTTAATCAGTAGTACATGTCAGACACTAACTGTGATAGATGGAACGACATTGAAATTTTTTTTTAGACACTAACGTCAAAACAACGTTGCTTTAGGCATGATTTTCTCATAAAATAAAATATTTTAGTTACATTTATCACAATTAGTTGTTACTGACATAAACTAATATATTAAGTGACATGATGATATCATGTCATTCTAAACTAGCGTGTCACGTCAATATCGAATACAATCACTAATATGATTTTAAAAAAATAATAGGCTACAAATATTTAAGCCATCTTCAATTTTTTTTTTTTTTTAAAGAAAAGACCAATATTATTAATTCATAATCAAAGTGCAAGTTACATCTAGAAATTCTAAAGCAACTCAACCAAAATCAGACATAGAGGTAGAAACCTGTACTAACCTACAAGCTACTAACTCGCT
>JAYMTE010001238.1:0-13960 GCA_036897545.1 Pelargonium fulgidum
ACGTGACGTACCTTGACATTGGTCGGAATAATAAACCTTGACATTGGAAACGAACTTGGACTTGAGAACTTGAGACTTAGAGAAAATTACAACACTTAAGAAATTCCTTAACTACGTGGACAAGAAGACAAAACATTACAGTGTGTCTGCTTTGACCCGAGTCAAAACAGGCGCATCAGCCCTCTTAGCTTTGTGTTTTTCCCCGTTAGTCCGGTCGGTTAACTATTTACCGAAATCCTTTAACCTGCGCTAAAGTCTATAAATATTGTGTTATGAACGCTACTTGTTCTGTATTCCTGAAAGGATAAGAAATTCATTTCTATTTTTGATAATTTAAATATGTGTTAAAACTAGGGGTGGTCGGCAGTTTGGTTCGGGCGGTTTGGTGTATCAAAAATGGTTTTCAGACATTTTTAATTTCCTACTAAATTATTCAGTAATCTAATATATATATTATAAAGAGAAGTCCATGCTTAATTCAACGACAAGTGTACTCCTCAATTTTAATTGAATGCTTAATTGCTTGACACGTGGCGATTTCATCTTTTCAATTTTATGTCATGTGTAAATTGGTTAATGAAAGACAAAAGATTTAACGTTTTGAATTAATTTGAAATATATAATTTATACATGGTTTGATTGTATTTAATCGAAAAAAGAAGAATGGAAAAAATTAAGGAATGAAATTAATCAATCGTAACGCAACATAAATTATTCATAATATTTAAAAATATTTAAAAATATGAAACTCGATCAAAACCGGGCTACAATATATATATAGGAAAGACACGCATGTTTTGAGCGACATGTGGCGCTCTATATGCGCGACATGTGTGTCTTTCATATTTTTTTATTTTTTTATTTATTTTGTTTTGATTTTTAATTTCATATATATATATATATATATCAATTTTAAATTAGTTTGTAAACATAATTATTCTTCCAAAATTATTAGATTAATAATAATTTAAATTCTTCATAATCTAATTAATTTAATTTTAATTTTATTTGTATACTTGAGACATTATTAAATTAAATATTTTGGTAATATATCTCTTTATTTTATTTTCTTTGTGTGTAGTACATAAAAAATTTATAGTATACACTATGTATTACATATATTATATACTATTATACATATAATTTGAACAAATTCAACAATTTATCATTATTCTTTTATTATAATTGTAATAAAATAATTTTACATATTAAAGGAAAAGAAAACTATTTGTCCCTAATTATGTACAACGTGACGCAAAAGTGTATATGACAAATTATACTTTTTACTTTCTCTTATAAAATTGTAACAAAAAAAATGTAGAATATTACACTTTATTTTCATAAGTAGAAATCTTATTGATGACTATTTCAAATTCATAAGAATTTAGTTGGAAAAACGAAAAATAGACAAAAAAATACTAATACTCGAGCAAAGTCGGGCTAAAATACTAGTTACTCATATATTTATGTATCGTTCAGTTTTATTTGTCCTATATAAAGTATATATGTGTGTATATATGTAATTGTGAGTCTTATTTATTCATTAGGGGTCGGTTCGGTTAGAGCGGTTTGAGACAAATTCATAGCGCAAACAGAGCGGTTTGGTTCAGTTAGAAGTTTTGTTTTGGTTTCGTTTCATATAATTTAAATTTTTATTTATTGTTAAAAAATCTATTACTGTAACTAAACATCATTATTTTTTAAATGTACAAGTTAAAACTGATATTAATTCTCACGAAGGGAATAAGTAAATAAAAAGAAGGGAAACAAATAAAAATAAAAAATACTTATAAAATTTAAGAGCTCACAGTTTTACCCACTGAGACTAAATTATCCTCAATTATTATCTCTTTCAATACTAAAAGGAGCTCTCAGCTTCACATAAATGTGGATACAATTTCATAACAACAAATGATGACTTACACTTTTTATGTCCTTGTTATTCTATACTTGTAATATATACGTCCACGATACTATATGTCTACTGAGATTTTTGGTCTCAACTCTTTATTCTGTTAAGTTGTATTTGTATATGAAAAAAAATATGGAAAATCTTGACAGATTTTAATCAAATTATGTTAAATAAAATACATTATTATGTTCCAACTGGGAAAATGAAGTAAGAACATTTATGCTCATGTGGACAACGGGTATTAGTTATTCATATTTATGTGTTGAGCGGTTGTTGATAGTACACTCAGTAGCAATATTAACAAGTAATTAAGCCCAGCTTTGCTCGGGTATTCGTAATTTTTAAATATTGTGAATGATTAGCTTATGTTATGATTGATTCATTCAACTTTTTTGTCTATTTTTTTTCCAACCATATTCGAATAAACTTCAAATACTCATCAATATGACGGAAACTTGTTACTCATCAACAAAGACCCGAGAAACGCCGGGTTTAAAAAACTAGTACTGTATTATATATGTAATGCATTGTGTATATAGTTTATATTATAATTTTATTTCTTTCACACAATTTAAACAAAACTAAGAAGAACAAAAGACATTACAATAACAGTAAAATGAAACGGTTCAAATTTAAAAGTAGTAAGAAAGAAATTCGAAGTCATAAACAATTGTTATTAACTAGTATTTATATTACTTTATTTATGTGTGGGGTTGGACCATATAAATTTATTAGGGTTAAAGGTCCAAATGGTACCCAAACTTTGAGCTGGAACCCAATTTAGTATCCAAATTATAATTGTACCAGAATTAATACCTATACTTTTATTTTCAACCCAATTTCATACCTACCGTCACTCACCGTTATGAATTCCGTTAACTTTGTCCACGTGTATTAGTTTGCGCTGACGTGTAATTTGTTGCTGATATGGCTCTTTTGGACTGCTGAGTTGTTGTTGATGTGTCAAAAATCAATTTAGTGAGTTGGCATTTTAAAAAAACAAAAACCAAAACAAAATAAAAATTAAAAATATGACTCTCTCTCTCCGACCATCGCCTCTCTCAACTCCACTCCTTCAATGGAGATGAACCACCAAACTCTCTCATTCCGACCACCTCTCTGTCATTTTTTTTGCGAGAAGAGAGCCGAAACCTCACCGCCAGATCTGATTGAGCTCGCCGGATCTGGCTTGAGCTCTGGCCGGATCTGGCTGAGCTCGCCAGATCTGGCTCGAAAACTGCCACAGAACTTACCGTTGCTCTGGCCGCCGCTCTGCTCCTTCGGCGAGCCGAAATCGAACATGGAATCGAAGCCGTTTAAGGAGATAAAATCGTCCTTAAAACTCGGGAAGAGGTCCACATCGTCTATGGAGTCCGTCGGGACGCACAACTGGCTCTCCAGCGCCGGCAAAAAATCTTCAGAACCGGTGTCTACCAAATCGTCCAAGCTCGCGGGTCTGGTGTTGTAAGGTTAGGGGTGGGGATGGAGGTGGAGCTTTTGGGGAAGCTCCTTGTTGAACACAGCCACCATTTTTGGTTCAACAGTGAAGCTTTTCAGTTACAGTTTTTGGGAAGCCATTGAAGGAGGAGAAGGTCCCACTGGTTGTATATTTTGAGTTATGTAATTTTAAGATCTAAAATTTGAGTTCTGTAACCTTATGATCTAAAATTTGTGATGATTAGACATGTATCAAATTGTTGGCATGGAATCATGAATTCAAAAGATTTTTTAGGGTTTCACATATGATTTCTAAAGATAATGTATACAGTAAAATAGAGCCCAAATCTAGTTAATACTCTAGCATATTTTTTTTTATTCAACAACCCCTGAATCTTGGCCTTTGCCGGAGCTCGCCGGACTTGGGTTGCCGGATCTGATTACCGGTGAGTGTTAATTGGATAAGAGGAAGAAGATTGGGAATTTATTTTTTTATTTTATTTTTCTAATTTTAATAAATTCCATGTCATTTAAAAGATAAGTGAATGTGCCACGCCAGCGTAAAAATCCACGTTGACAACATGTCATGTGCCTGAAAGTGCCACGTCAGCACAAAAAGTCCACATCAGCAAAAATTGGGTGATGTGGCAGCGGGATAACGGATCTCGTAACGGTAGGTATGAAATTGAGTTCAAAATAGAAGTGTGGGTATCAACTCTGGTACAATTATTGTTTGGGTATTAAATTGGATTCCAGCTCAAAGTTTGGGTACCATTTAGGCCTTTAACCCAATTTATTACACTTGATGACTCAGCTGACTCCCACTATTGACTATTATTATGTTGAGTATCCATCCTATCTCCTATAGGGATGCGCACATACTATAATGATTGCCAAGCCATATGATGCAAATGTGGAAGCACCATTGCAACACACTATACTTCCATTAGAACAAATCAGTAACAGTAGCACCCTCTTTACTAACCCAGTAGCTCTACATTGTGTTTGAAATTTCTGCAACTCATCATTCCACAAAACCAAAGTGCTAGGAACGAAGGCAATTTTACTATACCCAGGTACTGCTATTATTTCTACTTACTCTTCTGATTCGTTGTTTTAAACTCTCGCCCAATGCAAGTAATGATAATTAATCGGACAGATGTTTATAATTTGTAATTACTCATCGGGTTGTCTTTTTTGGGATAATCTGGTTAGTAAATTGAAGAAAATTACGTACTGTTGATTTCAAATGAATCTGTCATAAATTTTGTGAAAGTAGTAGATAATTACTCGTTCGAATGTCTAAAAATTACTGCTTTATGTTCCTCACACCAACACATCAACAGGATGCATACCTTTAGCCATCGTCTCAAAAATGTCGAATACGGCGACAAAAGGAAAACAAACAAAGCATTTGACAATTTCAGGTAATTTTTTCATCGACCATACACATAAAATCACCTCCCTAATTCATGAATATGACAGCGGGATTGTCTTACTTGTCGGTGAAATACATTGTCGTAGAAAGCAATGGCTAAAGAACAACATTCAAAGCAGACTATGTGGTAGGTTCACGGACGCGTCTATGGAGGTAAGACTTGTTGTAATCGTTTATTGTTCAAATTTGTCATTTCATTGACATATTCATTATATTGACCTGTATAATACTTTGATTTAGAAATTTAGCAGAGACTGGGCTGCGGAGAAGCAAAGATTAAGCATCTCAGACGACCGAGTACAAACTAATTGGGTAGACGCTTCGTTAAATTATTAAGGATTACGTTGTTTGTTCGGGGTTTTTAAAATAACTATTAGATGTCATATAGTACCACTTAATCTAATCCACATAACCAACTACTCTGTCGCAGTTAGCATTTGCGAGTCATTTTCGACCGGCGAAATTACTAAATCTCAGTTTCACGGACCAACAGCGTGATGTATTGGAAACAATGGGTTTCGGTGCTTTATTCAGACATAGGTGCAAATTCGTTCATCGGTCCTTCATACTACATGTCTGGAAATTATTTAATCCAGCTAGCCATACATTAGAAGTGCACGGTAAAGTCCACACCATCACGATTGAAGATGTGGGTAGAATTCTAGGCATTCCTTGCACAGGGCTCGAATTGCCAGGACAAGACTGGGTGAATGGTCTACCACACCCCATTTCAGACAACTATGTAGGACAAAAATATAAGGATTTCTACAAGAGCCTATCAAAGTATGAAGGACGTGTTGATGTGCAATGGAGGGAAGCCATGCTGGCGTTAATAGTTGGGTCCTTTTTGTTTCCTACAAGTGTTGAAGTAATTGCACCAGCAATGCTACCTTTGATTAGTACGGCAGAGAATAGTCACGCTTACAACTGGGCGCAAGGTGTGCTTCAGTTTATATGCCAATCCAAAATCAAATTCTGAGTTAAACACAAGACTTTCTTAGCGCCTTCGTGTACTAGTACCTCCCGCCAAACGCCTTACATCAACGGATGTGTCCACGTGTTGCTGGTAAATTAAAATATCTGAACTTATATTTTAACAACAATCAATCTGGTAGCTATATACATCACAATTCTGTCCTAATATATTAATATATGGCAATATTATTTCTAGTTATTAACATGCTGTTCATTTGAATAGGTTTTCTATTTGGAAAAATTTTATGTTGATGCGAAAAACAGCTATAAAGGCTTGACCCCCCTCGAATACTGGAATGATGGACGAATTAGGGACATGATTAAGGATGTCCGGATGATCGATTACTTTGGGAGGCGGTCAGAAGATGTACAGGTAATGGCAATTTCCTCTGTTCGCTACTTATACTGTTTTAACTTTGTGATGTATGAAATGCGTTACCACGGGAAGGACACCATAGGCCGCAAATGGACGCTCGCATTTACAACACCGTGTAGGTCATATTATAAACGAAGTATACTGTGGTTTTATGTTAATTAGCGTTAAATTATTGGCAGACAGCAAGCTTTCTATAGCCATTAATTTAAAGGTTGACAACATTGGCGGCGCCATGGGTGGGCCGTCATAGTCATAGGCCCACCCCTAATCTCCAAAAATAGTCTGAGCCCATGTGATATTTTCATCCTCATCACAAATTCCATATGTTATGTACTTGGTTTAGCCCACTCTAAATATAGTATTATCCTTCAGCTCAGCCCAGGTATATACTCATAATGGCCCAATATCCTACCCAAGTATGTATTTTTTCTTCATTCAAGCCTGAAGGCCTATCAAGAAGATACCAATTTACACCCAACAAACCCAAGTCTTGGTCTGTGTTCATATTTTTGTCGCTATTATTACAATTGATAATACTATTTATTTCCAAATTATTTTCCGAATATATTTGACTTGCTAAATTATTTTCTATTTTACTATATTTTTAATTTCAAATAAAAATTACAATAACAATATTTAAAATTTTAAATTGTCAGCTAAAATTTAAGTAACTCATACATATAATTTTATAATTAAACCAATTTAGGTACTATTGTTACACAAATGTGCCCCCTCTTAACCTAGTCCTGGCTCCGCCACTCGTTGGCAATAACTATGTGGATTCACTATATGCTCCAAATACGCATGCTCAATTCTTCAAACAAGTTGAACCTCGATTTGGTTTGGAGTCGTGAGTTTAGTTTGTCCACATACGTATTCTAAGTTATGATGTGCGGCTGAAGCCAGCGTTTAGCACAAGTGTGGGCATATTTTTTTCGGTCTTCCCATATAGAGTGGTAAAATTGTAGGCCATAGTGAAATAAAATTTTTTTGGGTTACCCATAAATGATTTTATACCATAAAGTATGTTTTTATCATAACATTACCACTTTCATTTTATCGTACGTGCACATCGCATATTTTAAATTTCAAAGTCCTAGGTTGGTTTCAATTGTTTAGAATGATTTATTTGACATGTAAAATAAATTTATATTTCCTCCTTAGAAATTAAAAATTCATAAATATGAATTTTTAATTTCCATGGTAGACGGCGGAATATGAAATATTCATATTTTTGAATATTTCAATTCCGCATAAAAAGAACGAATAAGTAAACGAACGACCCCTCATATTATATATCCTAGAGGGTATGAGGTTTGTTTGTAAAATATGCAAAATCATGGCTGGATTGCAAATCCCTATAAATTAATTTATTGGCATAACCACTAAACCACCACTACGTTTTCCTAATCCCTAAACTCTAAACCCTAAACTGTAAACCCTAAACACCTACGATTGGGTTTAGAGTTTAGAGTTTAGGGTTTAAGGTTTAGGGTTTGGGGTATGCTGTGTTTGGTTTGGTGTTCAGATTGTGGAGTTAATCGATTTGTGTGCTGGCTTTAAATCTTTAGGGGTAAATGTGCAGAAACACAGTGATTTCTTCAACTAGTACTAATGATACGACAAGGTCACAAGGGGCAAATTTGTTTTATAATACACAACTACTATGGATAAGATGGGTTGTATCAAAGTTGTTGTAAACCATATTTGCAATTATGTCATAAGAATGACATAATATCATAACTCAATTGCAACCACACAGCAAGTTAGGACGACCAGTTGGATGGCGATGCTGAAAAGCATTGCTATTTTGCCTGGGCAGTATTATGCTGGTGCATAAATCCATGTCCAGTTTGTGTTCGTAGGCCGTTACTTTACAACCTCCACCTGTATGTGTTCAATTTAGATCTAACATTGCAACCTTGTGATATAGGATGTCCTACCTGATGATGATGATCCACTGCCTACAGTTAACCACTCTCATGTTGGTGATGGAGATACACGGTTACTAACACTGCCTACTGCTGAAACTCGTATAATCAGCCACGGAAGGGTGATGTAAGTGGATGAAGTTTGCAGCGTCAAACGAACTATCATGAGGATGGACGAGGGTTCCGCGACAGCATATGAACGTAACCTTATCAATGAGCATGTACATGGTGTCCATCTGTGTGCCGACGTCCACAATCTGTTTGGGTACAGACTAATGCATTCATCTTCGGTTAAAGTCAGTTTACCGGTTTTTGTCATAAACTAGACGTAATAGTTTTTTACTTAATCACGAATACATGTGTGGTTGTAATGCAGAAACAAAGTTGTGGCACAATTTGGGGATGCCAAGTTAACTGCAACGGTCGCTGCAGCACTCACGGTTCCCGGGGAAAGAATACCAAGAGAGGTATACAAACGTAAATATGTTAGACTTTGGGTGGACATGAAATCTAACAAACATTATCCGTGAACAGATCATGGATTTTGCAGTAAAATGGATAAATTTCATGAATCGCATTCATGGTCGAAGAGTGTATGTGCTACCGCTGGTTATATCCGTAAGTGGTGACCGTCCCTTTCGAAATCATCTTGATTACTACCACACGTTCGGAGTGTATATACATGCGTTTACAATGTCCATGTCCATTGTAGGATATGCTTGCTGCAGAAATGGGGGTGCCCAAAACTGTTGCTGATCCTTTGTGGGAATTCAAACCACGTGCTGGGTTACCAGTGCATAATATCCACCCGTCGTTGTACCAAGACTCCTACATTGGCATTAAATTACGGGAACTTGATGCGGTAAGAAGTCGTGAATTAGAAACAAAGTGGATTAGTTAAACAAAAACAGTATACACAAATGTAAATACTATTGAAGCTGTGTGAATTTCTTATATCCATATCGCCAACAGGTTTGCATACCATGTTGTTTGTTGGAGCATTGGTTTGTGATTGCCTTAAATCTACAATCAAAGAAAGTTGAGATTCTTGATCCCGATTACAGAGGACTTCAAGACATTCAAATGCAGATGAAAGGCAACTTACAAGAGCATTTCTGTTTGATGATGGTATGTTCTAAGCCTCAATTTATACAGAGTTTAATCTGTGTAGGCGTCATTGATAATGGCATTCTTACTGTATCCATTTCATGTATAAAATATATGTGCTTGCAGATATCTTTGCTACTGGAAATGGTAGGATTTGACGGCCCTTCAAGACATTGTTGCATTAACAACAACACCCACCCCATTGCTATTAGTAAACATGCATTCCAACCTACAACACCAGTGTACGAACTGAATTCCTCTTTTAAATGTTGTTCATATCAGAAGCACAACTCTGATATGAACATGAACAACGTTTTGTCAGCTATAATTAACATAACCTACTCTATTCCAGATTCGACACGTGCTCCTTTGCTATTATGTATCTCAGAAATTATGATGGGGAAGTCGACAACTGTTGTAGACTGTTTGCGACAACCGTGGATGATCAGCAAAGCATGAGGGAATCAATACTTACTACCATATGCACTGACTCGGCTTTTTGCAACGAAGGTATAGAAAATCCTCTTTAACGTTTGCAAGTCTAGATTCTGACAGAACGGATATTTGACATTTAGGATCTTGTAATAATTAGTAGGCCACCCACGACCATGTCTGTGTAATGAAACCTTTATTTTTATTGGACAACTATGTGTCTATCTTTGAAGTTTTACATATCTGTTTGTGGTATAGATCACTAAATTGCATAGGCTAACCCATATCAAACCATTCCGTCATTTGAAATTGATGATGGTTTGTGACCATATATCCTGGGCGGCAATGGTGGCGGAGACAATTTTATGGCGTGTGGTGGGCAAATTATTTATTTATGTAAATACATATAATTTCATTTGAGGTGTAGCTTCTAAATACCCATATAATGATATATGTTATAGGTTAGCATTTTGAAAAACATATATATGGGCTTGGTAGGTTTTGCCATTGGGCTTGTTCTTTGATTGGGCTTGCGCAAATAGTGAGCTGATATACAAATAACCATTATAGGTTCACGCGGGCCCAATCAAATTTTATTTCCCTCTTCCCAGCCATTCAAGAAATATCCTTGCATTTTCAAGTACGAATGTACTACAATATTGAATATTTAAATACTCGTATGAAACTGGAAAATGTTATTGTTATACCCTTGATACTTGCCTAAAACTCGTACAAGTTGTAGGCAACAAACATTGGTACGTAATTTTCAATTCAAAGCTTTACTTGACAAATATAAGCCAAAATGCTCAACATACAAGCTTGAAAACGTATAACACATTTTACAAGCACTCTAAGTAAGCATTCTCAAATGTTAGACTTCGATAATATCAATAATGTAGATGTAGATTCAAGTCAACTTACATATATTGGGGTTAATATCGACAAAAGCACAATTCCATTACCCATCCAAAACATAATTTCAATATGCGTAGTTCACTACTTACTACATCTAATAGACATAAAACAACCTAGTTCTGAGACTTCAACTATAGGCTCGAGTGTGTAGTCTTCAACCTAGTGTGGATTTTTGTTCTTATACAAACTGTATCAGACCACTTTTCCACACCAGCCACGGTACGTGGACAAAATAAAGGGTTCAAGAAGTATTGACCCACTTACATATAGGATTTCTAGTTGGTAATAGTGGTGGCCAATGCCACGACTTCACACATAGCCATGTTTACATCATCAAAGACCATTTCGGTTAGCAAGGTCCGTCGCATTCTTCCTGAATCCCGCTGAACTGGAAATTTGGATGCCATATCAGCTCCCGAGCCATTATACAATTTCAGAAATTCAACAACAAATACGCCGCAATCGTCCCTGCAATAAGACGTTAAATTTAAAACATACGTAGCACGTATTATCCGTTATCGACTTGTCAATAGCGGTGTAGTGTGGCATTTGATACCAAATTCATACATACCCGTTTGTTTGGACTGGGACATCGATCTTTAATAACGGCCAGTGAGATGGGACTTCAAATTTTACACTTTTGGGCCTTGTGGGGGAAGCATTAATAATACCAGCCAAAGCATTCACGGTTCTAACCGCAAGTTCTAAAAATTCCTGACAGTTGTTGCCTAATCCTGGGCCATCATAGTATCCGGATATGCTCGTCAGGACATCCACTGAGCTGTTGGGAATGTTGATGCAAAGAACGAACCAGTGCTTCTTCAGTAACATAGGACACATTATCTGCATATTCAAATCGTGGATTACTTCATAGAATAGTACACATGAATAAGAAATTGAATAATAATATCAATTCATCTAGCACAAACATTCATACGAACTTGTAATCCAAAAATTCAAAATAGATAACCCACCAACTCGCAATCGGTAAGCGAGAACCCTATAAATGATTCCTTATACCAAAAATCTTGTAGGACATTGGGGGTCCATGTTTGTTGGAATAAGCACGTAGGGAAAGCATCCGCATCGGTCCCTATTTTCATCTGGCGAGCAAGTACCTCCTACTCAAGAATAACAGATACGCATTATTGACAGACAAAAGGTCAAAACTTTATAACATTAACAACAATATCGGGATGTTACAGCTATTAGCGGAGGGAGAATCCACTTCTTAGCATTCCTTGTTGTGCTTGAGTAGTTAATCCATGCACATCCGTATTCGACTACCTGTACGTGCACCCACATCAAATGAATACAATTATCATATGGTGTATGGGATAAATGTTATCATTTTCTGAACCACATAATATATGCCGAATATATTACGTAGCGCTCTCATTTGATGCTAACTTACAAAATTAGACACCCAACTATGGGGTGTTAAGAAAGATTTTGCAGAGTTAATCTCTAGGAGATGCAGGTCAAGTATTGCCCCAATAGTGGATATCCTGCATAAAATGAATCAGCACTAATATAATTCCCATGTTACATATAAGTATGGTTTTTTGTTTTTAATTATATGTTACGAAAATTTAAATACTTCATGGATAATAACACGTACCGATCATCTTTACTGGAAACCAATTTAACCAGGTTGGCGGACAGCCTTTCCCGGGCCCGTATCATCGTCACGGATGGTACCGTAACTCGATCCCTAAAAAATGACCCACTGACCCCATGTATGCGTTGGTGACGTCGGCGTTCGGCACTTTTCACGGACGTCCCAGGTGTGTCCTCATCAGATGAGCATACTATAATGTTGTCGACCAAAGTATTATCAAGTTCTAACTTTCTAGCAACACCCGGGTTTGTAAGGGTGGGGGTCTTCAATTTGTTTTTGTAATCGGGCGTGCATCCAACATCAGTTTGGTCTCTACACCGGACCGAAGACCTTCTGTTACGTCTATCCGAAATGCATTCCACTGTCGTGCCAACAGGACCCGAACACAATGCCATTGTGTGTATGTTTGATCCATCAGGGGTTATCGACACCTCTGTTGCCCATTCCAAATCTTGCGCCACTAAACCGAAGTCCTTGGTTTCCCCATCCCTCTCTGCATGTTGTGCAATCATTGCCGGATCCCTCCAATTATCAGCATTTTCGATGTCATCGAGTGGGACTTTGAACAACATTTCATCGCCCACATTCCAAGTTGACTCTGCAAGCTTACACGCTTCCTTCCACTCTTGGTTTCTAACCGGCGAGCATGTAGAGCTATTATCGTTAACCCAAATAATGTTCTCAAACACATCCTCGTCTACATTTTCGGTCCCCCAGTATATGTCATTAGCCCCATCTACATCATCTGCTATGTAGACGAAGCTCTTGCTCCCCTCTTCAATGTCGGCATCAATTTTATACCCACCATCTTCCGTGGAAGCATTCATTTGTCCCACACTGTTGGAAGGTCCACCAATTGAAAACGACCCGCCCATGCTGCAAATATGTTGTCCCAGCCATTCCTGCAATTCACATCCAATAAGTACTCATAATATAGCATGAAAATGACATGGTGTATTAGAACGGAAACTTCCATGTGGTAAACATATTACACACCTTGCGTCTGTGTTCAATTGCTATCTGAAGCAGTTCAAATGACTTCATTCGGCGGATGTTATCTTGCAAAATATTCTAATTCCAAAACAGCAATGACGTTTCCCGCATTACACCTTTGTTGATGTCAGGGGAGTACGCTTCGAGTTTGAATAGTTGTCCCACAGATATGTTAGCTAATTTTCGATTACACATAGATGCATCATATAGTTAACGAAATTACAGCATACGACATTACGCACACCAGGTAAGGCGTTTGCATAAGCACTTAATTGTTGTGCTATTTGAAAAAAAACACTTCGTGTAGCGCATGATTTATATAATGGGTAATCGAAAATTCCAAATTATTTCACTTACCAATAAAATAATTGAGCATCCACCCAGTGATCGGCGCGGTGGGTTTAGGACTACATTATGTTGGCTCACCTTACCATTTACCGCGCTCCTAGACATGCCTAAAAAAAACTTGATTTCATCGATCAGAAAATCCACAACCACTTTGGCCCAATTTTTTTTCCAATGTGTCGCAAAACTGCAAGCATAGGTAGGACCGTGGTCACCGACACACAACGGCCATTGCATGGACATAAAAAAGTTGATAGCGCAAGAACAGTGAAGTCCTCTTCAAATTGAAAGGTTGATAATCCATCGCGGGATTCGACCAACCTGACCAGTTTTGTCTTCGACAATTTTGCGTATCGGAATAACACGCGCTGCTTAAAATTTTCATCGGTGTATGTACGTGGGACCTCGTGTCCGACCGCTGGTAGCAAATACCCGACCCGATTGAAAAAATAATTCCCCGCATAAGCGGGGATCGAGG
>JAYMTE010001239.1:0-13957 GCA_036897545.1 Pelargonium fulgidum
CTTCCTTTCTCTATGCTTCCTGGAAAAGAAAGGCGTTAGCTCCTTCTCCAATAACTTATGCATATTTTGCCTCCAATACCCTAAAGAATGCGATCACATATTCTTGGGTTGTACTCAGTCGGCCCAAGTTTGGTCCCTCATTTTTTTCCCTGGTGGAATGTCCATGTTGTACTCCACCATGAATGCCTCCCGTTTCTCATCCAATGGGTCTCACTATTTTCGGGCCCCAAGGCTTCCCGATCTGCTTGGTTTCTATCTGTCCCTCAGCTCTCTGGTACATATGGCTCGCTAGGAACAAGCTCCTTTTCGAAAACAAGGTCGAACCTGCTCATGAGACCTTTCTAAAAATAAGAGGTTTCCTTTTCTCACTCCTCAGCAGCATGTCAAATACCAAGCAAGCCCCAAATCTTTCTCTCTATGGTGTTCGGATCCAATAGGCTTCTTGTTGTAATTGGATAGCCGTTTTTCTTGTACTTCTTTTTTCTCTACCGGGTTTAATAAAAAAGAATACCGCTTGCTTATAAAAAAAACATTTTAAAAATATGGGTTCACAAACATGTTTAATGTAAGCCAATATTTTTTATTAAAACAAAAATGTTACGAACGGTACAATTGGAATAAGTCAAAAGAGAAACGGATAATATGCTCAAATTTCAACAATGTAGTATCATGTGTTAAGTGGATTTGGACATATAAATGGCATATGATTTTAACCTCTATTACCTTACCTATGGTTCACGTTCAAAACATTTCATTATAATTTTGTCCTTCACATTCAAATGATAATGTTTTTGTTCTTGTAGTATTATTTACTATTTGTTGTCTATGGCAAAATTGACTTAGAAATTGACCAAAAATAATAGGAAACTCCTTGTAATTAATAATGGTGACAACTTATTGGTGCATCATCTCATGGGAAGTTCATAAAAGCATTCATGAATCTCTGCTTTTGCGGTGGCTAGCAGCCATCAATGCTTTAATCCATTACTCAAATCATAACCTACCAACAACCCATTTTCCATTTATCCAACCATATAATATAACTACGAAACAGCTAAATTAATAAATTATTTATTTTGTTATTATTTTACTATAATTTATGAATTTTATTTGACTTGGGCAACACAACCACATGTTATACCTCATTGGCACTTGTATTTGGTAATTAAGTATCTTTTGACTAAATTGTTATAATAAAAACGAAATTAACGTGACACAAATTTTAGTATATGTAAGTTCATAACAATTGGGTTTGTATCAAATTTGTTTGCACTGCCTCATTTTGTTTAATAACTAAATCATGTTTGTGTCGTACTCATTTGGTCTGCCTAACTTGCTTAATCAAACGGGTCATTAACAGTTCGTATAACTTATTTATTAACCTATCAATTTTAAAAAATGAATATGTAATTCTTCCAACATATCGTATAAAAATTACCTGTATAAGTTAAACTAATCAAATATATTGGGTCATGTTGTGTTATTTTGAACCCAATAGTTGAAACCTGTTAGTCGTGTCATCCCGCTCATAAACGGCTCGCATTCGTGTCATGTTATTTAACTCGTTTGATCACAAGTTAACCTGTACGTAGTTTAACATAATAGTCAACTTTCAACACAACACAAATGTTACCCTTATAGTTGATTATGTTTGTACGTAATTTGGTTTTATGGTTATAAAAATGGTTGAAAGCACATCGGCTCATATGTGCTAGTGCATGTTTATTTTTCCATGTAAGCTAATATCATGTCCGATTTCTTATATATTATTGTTATTATTTCACTTTCACTTTTAAACTATTTATAACTGTACACTTTTAAACACTTACAAATCTTAATTTACATGAGAAAACACATATACCGCTATGAATGAAATGAAAAATGTTATTCACAAATGGATTGGTACATTTATGCACTTATTTTCTTATTTGAAAACTAGAATTTTGACACAGAGGACATCAAATTATGCCATTAAAATTGAAGGAATCTCGTTGTCAGAAAAAATAAATAAATAATTCTTTATTTGTTTTTATTTTTATTTAACACTATAATCATTTATAAGTATAAAAATATATAATCATTTATGAATACAAATTTTATAGACAAATTATCCAAACATGTAGTTCTCATAAAACACAACTTTACATATGTGTGAATCATTTTTCAAAAGCTTTATCCAAAAACTACCTTTATAATAATGATTTTATATATAAAAATATAAACCCAATATATAAAGTCAAATCTCCAACTTTTTTTTTGTTTGGGTTCAAAAGTCCAAATCAAACTTTCTCTTTCTTGAGTTTTGTACCTTTGCAGAATCCATAAATTGGAGATTTGGTCATTACTTGATTTTCACCAAAACACAGCAGAGAAAGAGAGCAACAACCAAACTCTCTTACCTTCCATTTCTCATGGCTGAAACCGAAGCAGCAAGTAACGGCGTCGTTTTGAATGTAAAAGATGGTGAGACCAACCATGATTCTTCTGGCTTCTGTGTCTCTGTGCCTTTCTTGCAGAAGGTGACTCTTCCTCCTCTAAACTCAACCAAATCCTTGCAATTTTTTTTTTTAAAACCTTCAAAACTACTTTTGGTGGCATATTTGGTATTTAAAATTTTTTACTTTTCCATTTTGATCTTAAGAGGATGAAGTATGATTTACATACATGTCTTTTATCTCTTTCGCGAGCTGAAACTTGTGATCACTTTTCACTTAGCTAGCGTTTGAATCACAATTTTTTCGAAAATCATAACTAATCATTTTCAATTGTAATTTATATTTCAAAATTTTGTTTTTAACGCAATTTGTAGCATTTGAAGTTGAATTTTTGTTCACAATGAGAGCGATTTTTTATATTATTTTCTTTTTTCATATTTAGATTTTTTATTGGTAGCTATAATGAATTTGAAATAAAATCTCATTCTCGTTCTTGTTTGTCACTATGAAATGCAGCTAATTGCGGAGCTTTTGGGGACATACTTCCTGATATTCGCAGGGTGCGGATCAGTCGTGGTGAATTTGGACAACGACAAGGTGGTGACGCACCCCGGGATATCCATTGTTTGGGGGCTGGCCGTCATGGTTTTGGTTTACTCCGTTGGTCACATTTCCGGCGCCCATTTCAATCCGGCCGTCACCATTGCATTTGCCACTTGCAAGAGGTTTCCATGGAAACAGGTCACCTACTCCAACCATTCCCTCAACTCTGTTTTAATTGTCATTACTAGTTACTCAATTTTGCAACAAAAAGTCCTACCAATTTCAATGTTTCTTGTTGCATACTCAATTTTAGTGATTGCATGGTTGGATGTGAAGTTATAATCACATTCACCAAAAATCAATGAGAGTTGATTGATGGTCTCAGATTTAAGCTAAAAAATGATATATAATGCCAAAACACTTCTAAATTTGCTAACTTTATTTATTGTTATGGTTTGTAGACTCAATCCTAAGTTTGACATGCATGTGTCACACACATTCATTGCCTAGTTGAAATCTTTGTGTCTATTTCAAGAAAAAGTTCATTAAACTCTTTTTTTCTAATGGGTTTATATCTTTGGCAATTGTTATCGACACCATTTACACTCGTAAGATTATCTTTTTCCATTACGGGTTCACAAATTGTATTTATATACACAATTTTATCCTTTTTGTGCCAAAATGGAATGTATAAGTATGAAATCACCTTCATATTAAGCAACGGTTTTTTTATACTATTCCTTTTGCAGGTTCCGGGATACTTATCTGCTCAAGTCGTGGGATCAACACTAGCAAGTGGAACTCTTCGGTTAATGTTTATTGATAAACATGACCACTTTGCAGGGACGCTTCCTTCTGGCTCGGATATGCAATCTTTCGTCATTGAGTTTATAATCACATTTTATCTTATGTTTGTCATATCCGGTGTTGCAACTGATAACCGAGCTGTGAGTTTGATTCCTATTTTTTATCGCTTTTAAGTTTTTAGTGTCTCTAAATCATTGAGTCATGTAATCATGTCACTAAACAACTCCATTGACATTTATATGTTGTTCTGAACCTAATATCAAATCGTTATAAATTTAAGTGCATAAAGTTACACAAAACAATAAAAATATGATAAATGTGTGAAATTATAATTAGACAAAATTAAAAGAAAGTTGTAATTAGTATTTTTGTGTGCACCCAAGTGTTCCCACAATTACGTAGGAAAATTTGGCTCATTGACTAGCTAGGTTCGAATCTTTGCTAAAAGATTATCATATTATTAAATCACCTGGATAATACGGTCCAAAGAATATTAATTATATACTACACATGACATTGGCTCAATAAATATTTATTTGACTAATATATTTATTTATTGTGTTCACACATACAGATTGGAGAACTTGCTGGTCTTGCTGTAGGGTCTACTGTATTACTCAATGTCATGTTTGCTGGGTATTTCACTTAATCCCAATCCCAATCAACTTAATTATGCAAATTAAAAATATTATCATTTTCCTAAACCAATTGATTAGTGACGAAATGTTGAAAGCTAAGCTTAATTATCTTGTAAGACAAGGTGCCCACACGATCAGTTGTGCCTTTTGGAAACATCAATTGGTCAAATTACGCGTAATATGTGTTGTTTTGACTTCTTAGACTTGATGCCACGATCTTGTAGTTCTGATATTATATTTGCACAAAATTTGAATGGCAGGCCGGTTTCGGGGGCGTCGATGAACCCGGCAAGAAGCTTGGGACCTGCGATTGTGTCGAACCATTACCGGGGAATATGGATATATATGGTGGCGCCGGTTCTCGGGGCAGTTTCGGGAGCTTGGGTCTACAATTTCATTAGGTTTACGGATAGGCCGTTGCGTGAGATCACCAAGAGCGGGTCTTTTCTCAAGAGCATTAACAGCCGAAGTCGGGCTTAATTCATGACAATTATTGTTGCCAAAGATATGTTAGGTTTTTTTTTTTTTTTTTTTTTGGCCAAATAACTGCGCTTAATTACCATATTGTAACAACTTATGCAAAAGTTGTTTTAAAAGATGTAACTCTTACATAGATATGCTCAAATGCAAACCTTTAATTTTCTTTTCATTGTATTCAAACGTTCATTTGATAAATTATTGGATGACATGTGTTTATTAAAAAAAAAACATATAAGCATGATATGCATAAGAAGTTAGAAATGAATCGAGCTAATTACGAACAAGACAGTCAGACAATGAAAGCATGTCAATGTTAACTATTCAACGACAAAGTAAACAGAAACTGATGCAATAATTATAAATGAAACATAACTTATTTGAATAATACTTTTCATTCTTTTTTTTTTTTTTTTTCAATCTGTTGAAATACAAAAAAGGAAGCCAATATATAGGCATCTCTCTAGCTACATAGTTGCATTTTTACAACTAAAAATAAAGAGACGTGTCTTTAGGTTATATAGTTTTTGTTACAATTGTATTACAATAACTCTTTTACATATAATAATAAAATAAAAGAAGAATAATTAATAATTAAAATGTTAGTTCGGAGCTGTTCCTAGATCAAAAACCTGAAGACATCAAAATGGTCAAAATTCAGAAAGAAAAAAGAACCAATTTAGTCATCAAAGTTTCATAAAATTAATAACTTAAGTAGTACTCAATTTCAAAATGTCACCAAATCAATACTTCTTAAAACTTCTCATGACATAAGTAGTACTTCCTGTAACGACAATTAACTTTTTCATCCAACTTTGATGATGTGTCAATTTAACGATGACATGACAGGTTACTAAAAGAAAATGAGCCACATTGGAAGATTTAAACAAAAAAAAAACGCACACTTAAATATGATTAGTCCGCTCCGATGCATCCGTTGACAGTGGTTGAAGCAAAAATGCAATTTCGTTACGGCAGGCATCGCTTGCTGAGGCGAAATGATAGTTTTGTTGCAGCCACTGTCATTGGTTACAGCGCGTGTCATTACTTGTAATTAAAATTGAACTATTGGGAATTCATTTTTTATTTTATGCGGTTGCAGCCGCTAAAACTCGCTCTAGCCAAAATGGACATTCGCTACAGCCACTAGCATAGAACTTTTTCAAATGCTGAAAAATTAATGTCCAGTTCCATGCACAAGATGAATTTTGTACCGAACGTCTCTTTTATCAAATGACTTGAGAAATTTGTAAGCGAACACTCTCAGCTGGAAAGCTTGACTTTAATTCTTCAGAAGACCCCTATTTCATTAGAGCTCAATTAGAGTGTGGAATATCTTAATTACCTTCCAAAGCTCAATCTACCAACAAGCTTAATCTCACTAAAAAAATGTCATATTGACACACAAACTTCTTATGGACGACGCAGTCAAATTCTCGGGACTTCTATGGTGCTTCAATGTACCAAATAAATATTAACACGCCCAAGCGCACATTAAGAGGTTCAAGTAAACGAAAAAAAATCTAAAACAAAACTACAATAAAAATACCAAAATTAAAATTAAAATGACAAAGCTAACTAATATACTAAAAAAAAATACACAAATAACATGATTTTGTTCTAATTATACACAAATGTTAACTTAGAATGAGCTACAAAACTACCAAATAACTCGATATAAATTCAAGTTATCAAAACCTTAATGAGAGCATTTCTCTATTTGATATTTTCACTACCGTACGCATATAATTTAAGCGTACAATTATGAATATAAATATGAGTTTATTTTCTCTTCTACACACTATTGTTAATGTTGTAGGATTTGTAAGTTTTAGCTACATGTGAGGGTAATTTCAGAATTATTACCATTTGTCGATGATTTTCGTTAAATGTAACCAACAGATTACAACATTAAAACTTGAGGCTAGTTATTTGTTGCAAAGTGGAGTTCAGCGTAGTTATCTAGAATTAACAGTTTTTTATTTGATAAATATGCTACGTCATTGTAAAGTTGTCATATAATCGAGATTTGGTGAAAAAGTTAACTGTCGTTACATAAAGTATTACTTATGCCATGAGAAATTTCAAGTGAGTACTAATTTAGTGACATTTTGAAACTGAGTACTACTTAAGCTATTTTATGTAACATTGATGATTAAATTGACAATTTTCTCATTTAGAAACCCCTAAACATATTCTTGCTTACGTGTAATATTTTATTTCACAAATTCCAACCATGAATTTGACAAAATGTTCTGATTTGATATGATTGGATAATCTTTGAAGTAATTGACTCGACTGATAGTTCATGAACTAAACTGAACTTTTTTTTCCTAATTTAAATAAACAAAAGATATACTCAAATGGATAAACAATTGGTTTGAAGTATTAACAAGTGTATATCACAGGTATCCTATTTTCACTATTGTTTCATACATACACGTGAAAGGTGCCGGCTCTTCTCCAAATACGTCTCTATGGTTAAAAAGCTTTTACTTAATTCCACCATAACATCACATGTCAACATACTTTTGTTCCACAGGTCACAGTATATGTGTACTTATCACATGAATTCCTTGAATAACATTTCCATGTTGATGTCTGCTACTTGGATTGGAATCAAATTTGTTACAAAATTTGTACCTCCTAATCCTACCTCAGGGAATATAGTCAAGTATGGTTTATATAAGACAAGTAGTATTATAAGTAGTAGAAAATGTCAATTTAGTTCCTGAACTAGTGAACTATCCAGAATGTGTCGTTTTCGTCCCAAAACTATATCAAACGAGTCAATTTATAGGTTATTCAAACGTGCCAGTTTAGTCCAAACGATTTCATAATCGAGACAAATCAAGACAATCCGTCAAATACATTGACGGAACCCGTTAAGTGCGCTAACGTGACATTTTTATTTCTTTTGCCGCGTAAGTGGATTTAACGGATTCCGTCAGGGTACTTAACGGAATGTCCTGAATCAACACGTTTTTTGAAATACTTTGGACTAATTTGGCTCGTTCTGTAAACTTTTGGACTAATACCGCACGTTTGATAGTTCGAGAAAAAAAAATGACACGATCTGGATAGCATATGGACTATTTTGGCACTTTTTCCTTATAAGTACGATGTCGCACTACAAGCAATATAGTCAAATATGATTTATATTTAAATTATGGATATTTTAACAGTTTTTTAAGAAATGATATTTGTACAAAATTTTGTGTGCATCGAGACTTGCTTAAAATTCGTCTTATAGAGTGTAAGATATTGTTTAAATGAATAGTGAATTGAAATATATGATACTACCGAATACATATATTGGATGTAAAGTGCTCGACATACATAGAACACTTAACTTATAAGTCAATACAATTGGACCACACATTCTAGCTAATTCATGCGAATAATTAAAGCACATCGAACCAGTTTAGCCTAATTGCATATTAGGGGCTGATTTGTATCTAAGTCAATTGTTAATATGCGTGAGGCTTATAGATAAACATATCACACATTAAATGATTCCATGAAAACCTAAATAAATGTTTTTCAAATAAGCTAACCTTACTCTTATTTTTATTTTTATTTTTATGGAAACTTCAATTTCATTAAAATCAGTAGATAATTACATATTGGATTACGAACAGACTTGACATAGAACCAACTACCTTAGTAACTTGATTCACATATCTCAAATGTTCATACAAACTTTCAACTGTCATATAGTTGGTTGAATATTGACTGCAATAGTGGAACAAACAGTCTCTCTCTTACTCTCTTTAAAGCCAACTGACACGCATCAGTACTTCCAAGTAAAACATGCAATGCTCATAATGAAAAAAAATAACTTTCAACAAGTGAAAACAAACTTTCAATAATGAAAGACAAATAAACTCAAAACTAACCAAACTACTAATATACGATTCAGTACATAAAAATATGAAAAAATGCCTCTACCCGTAGTAATCATATTTTCACAACTAGTTTATAGTGAAGATGTAGATGATGACACGACGTTTGGGAGCAGATCGAATACGAGAAGCCTATAGTGATGATGAATCAAACAGAAGAGCAAAATTAATCAAGTTGAATATGTTGAATAGGTGTTTATTCAATATATGTGGTTCAAGAAAATTTTTTTGACGAAAAACTAGAGGCGACAGCTAGAATTTCCAGAGACGAGGGGATGGGTTAGTTTTTTATTTTTATTTTTAGCTATCCTTACTTTAAATGTTAGACATTCAAATTCAAAATTTCCTAAGTTATTAAGATGATGTATCATTTCACTTGATCTTAGGCAGACTAGAGGGGAGGAAGCAGGTGCTCGTGATCTGATTATTGATGACATTATTGATTTGTCGTATTATTTTCCTAGTGTTCAATTTAATTTTGTTAGAAGGTCGGCTAATGGTGTGTCTCATGCTTTGACAAGGTCGTTGAGGTCGATTTTGGATTTAGATAGTTGGTTGGGTCATTCAGATCCAGTTTGTATTCATGAACTCTTGCTTGATGAACTTTGAATGAAGTTGTGTTGGTTTTCTTCAAAAAAAGAAAAAATGATTTATCATTTTGGATTGATTTTTTCCATCTGAATGGTTCAATTGGCAGCTACTTATACTATTGATTCATTGATTGCTGTAATGGTTAATCATAATGAGAGAAAAATATTTTTTAGGGTTACCAAATTTCTAGAGATGAACAATGGAGAATATCGTTTTTAAGATGTTAATGTGAAAGATCTCCATAGCAATGTGTTATCTTGTGGCGCGCATGTCTTTAACTATCAAACCAATTTCAAGTGTTCAAGTGAAAACACATCCATTTTTTTCCTATAAGTGTGAAAATCATCAACAATATTCTTGTTACTAGAATACAATGCGCAATTGGGTCGTTATGTTGGCTCTGATTCAATGGGACGAGTCACTAACTAGTATATGATTATTATATTACTGATAATTTGAGAAAATGCAAGTGAACCAGGACTTTTATTTTTTTATTTATTTGTTTATCCATTAGGCTACACATCATGAGGTACCTCTTCCTTTAAACTCAAATAACCTATCTCCTATTGTCAGTAGAGAGAATCAAACCGAGACTCAAGAAAAATACGAATTACCACATCTACCTTGAGTTCATGCAAGTTAAAGTAGGGCCGGGCATGAAACAGGGGCGGACTGAAAAAATAGACCAAACCGGACCCGGACCGAACCCATATCGGTCCGGTCTTCGGTCCTCAAATAATGAATTCTGTCGGTCCGGTCCAGTCAAAAAGCCACAAAACCTTATGGGGACCGAATGATGGTATTTAAATTTGATGGGCTGTTGGTATAATGGGCTTGGCATTGGGCTGTTGGAGTTTGAACATAAATTAGGGCAATAGTCTCCATTTTGTCTCTGACACGCAGACCTCGGCGCCGGTAAGTCCAGCTTCAGTTGAGGTTCCAAAAAGCCCCATAAGAGTTCTTTGCCTTTCATCTTCCTCTGCGACATAGCCTCCATCGATCCCTCTTCTGCTATTCTCATTTTCCCTGAAGCAACTATATTCAAATCTTGCCATACACAGTCAATGGAGAAGAAGAAAATCAATCGCACCGCCAGATGATTGAGGACCGGTTTCTGGTTACAGATCATGGAAGATGCTGGAAATCGCGAAAGTGCCGAGAGCACACCACTATTTGTTAGTATTTTCATCTTGAGCTCAATTATTTGTATTTTCCTTTCGTCGATTGATGCACCCGATGAATCATGCTTTTGTTTATGAACAATCATGTCATGCGATTCATGAATTCCCAAACTCATGTTTGTATTTGATGATGATGTAGCCTTAATATCTGTACAAATTACGTTTGTGAGGTTGGATTGGTTAATTAGGAATTGCATAACCTAAGAGTAGATATTAGAGCAAGGACAAGATGCCATGAAGAAGAATTGACAAGTTTCTTACTAGTAGATGAAGAGGGCTTCAGTTGAGAAATATGAAGAAGAAACAAAGGTTCAGATTGGCAATTTCTTAGTTTTTCCAACATTTTTTTTATGCTGTGAAGAAGAATTTACCAATGTCTTACTATTAGATGGAGAAGGCTTCTGGCTTAGGTTGAGAAATATATAAAAAGGTTCAAATTGACAAATTGCTTACTTTTTCGAACATTTTGTATATTTGGACAGTAAAATCTTCGTGGGTTTAGTATCATTTACTGCTGATTTCATGTTGGGATGTTTCTGTATTTTTCATTTTCTTCAACACCCCCTTGGCTATTTCCATTTCGAGGTCATTAATATCATCTCTTCCTTTTATTTCGATACCATTTCTCATGAGTTTTATGTAGTGGATTTCTATTTGACAAACAGAATAGATTATTCTGTTCTATATTTGCTTCATATATTACCTTAATTGGAAGTTTATCATGTTTGGACTCTATGTTCTGTTCGAAGATTTTTTTGGCTCTCAGCTTAATAAGATGATAATTCCAGTTTTGATTTTTTTCTTAACAGTCGCCCTATCGTTGGGGAGAAAATGAAAATTCAAGAAATGATGGGGTCATTCCTCAGCTACTTACCTCCTTACCTGCACTTAATGAAGCTGCTTCTTATCTTGCACAAACAACTTCATTCTTAACTGGCTGCTTTACGGACCATTCTGGTAGGTTTTTATGCCATCTATAGTTTTCTTGTTACTCTGACTTATCGAAAGGACTGAAGGAAGAATATCTCAATTTTTATGATTTCTTTTTTGTTTTCTAATTGGGGATCCGGGAGTCTCATATGAATTTCAATGTTACTTTAGAAAATGTTATGGTTGCAATTACTCACTACTACCTTTTTCTTATGTTGGAATAAATAGCAGGTGAACTCTGTTTAATGTCTAATTTTGTTATATAGTTGTAGAAAGTAAATTTAATAATTGAGTAAAGCTCTTAGCTTCGCTTATACTGTTTCATGTCTTATGATGTAAGAAAAGGTTTAGGATCTGCTTATTACAGTGTACTGCTGCTGTCTAGGGTTAGGAAATATGGAGACCGTAGGTTTTGGTATTTTAAGGAATGGAGGTATTGAACAAGTATTCTTAGGCTAGACCAGACTGAAGACCAATTGTTTTCAAATGTATGGACCATATATCAAGCCAAATGACGAATGTAATAAATCTGGATTCAGTCTCATCTGCTCCAAAATTCAACTCCATACTGATTTTTGACACCCTTATTGACAAATGCTACAATTCTGCCACTGAAGGTAAGTATCCCATGATCTCGTAAATTGAGACAATTCCTCATCAAAAACTGTTTTAATTGGAGTAATAAGACTAGACTAATAAAAATCATATAAAATATTTCTTGATCATAAGTTGCTTGTGTATCCGCTACAAAAATCATCAAAATTGCTAAAAGTCCATGCTCTCTTTCAAGATTAGGATCAGACTTGAATATATGATGTGCAATTATAGCCATAATAGGGAGCAGTGATTTAAAAAGTGCAAGACGCATTTGAGGCGTGGGATCCAGTGAAGTTAGACGCACTTAAATTTTATATATAATGTGATATATAAAACTACATATCATATATGAATCTGTATTAGAAAAAAGAAGAAGAAGAATGTGATATTGAATAAACCTGACACTGAATTTTTTTTGTTAATAGAATTAAAGAACAGAAAAAAATACTTTATCTTGTATTTTTCTGGTGCTGGTTCTCTGGTTTGTTGCTGGTTCTTCCTCTTTTTTGAAATTTGAATGTGTTTTGCTTATATAGCTGGTGTTAAAACTTAACACGCCATTATATCGATAATTCTCTAATATATGGACCCTAAAGTGAAGAATTTCCATATTAAAAATTCGAATTCACAAGATGAATTAATTTTGGTGTTGTAAGTTGAGACTTCAAAATATAGAAAATCACCATCACAAGTGCCATAATTACAATATAAAACCATAAATTGAGACTTTGAAATTTACCTTTTTCCTTTCAAAGTCATAAACTAGTAGCGAGAAAACAAGTGAGACACTCCTCAAGAGTTTTGAGGCCCAAGTGTGCGCATCGCGCCTTGGGAGCTTTTTTAAACACTGAAAGAGAGATGAGTAGTGATTCAATTATGCCATAAGATAAGAAACATATTTGAAGTGATCATATTAGTCCCATTGGATTTATTTTTTTATCAGCAAGTCCCATTGGATTTATAATTCAAAAAGATAGATAAATTGAAGAGAAACTAGAAATATGATTGGTGTGAGGTGGGTAAAGTGGAGACAAGCTTCATGATTTCTCTGTGATGAAGTGATTCATCTAAATTTGGAAGGAAAATTTTATATGCTAGTTATACGGTCAGTTATGTTGTATGTCATTGAATGCTGAGCACCATAGAGGCTGGAAAACCACAAGATGGGGTAGTGGAGAGGAAAATCATTAGATGAATTGGTGGTAGCATGAGGAAAGATAAGATAAAGAATGAGATAATCGGATGTAAAGCTGGGGTAACCTCAATGTAAACATGAGGGAAAAGCATTTGAGCTGGTTTGTATGAAAATTAGTGACCCTGTGAGGAAAGGCGAGACAATTTAGTTAGGAGAAACTGAATGGGGTAGTTTTAGATAGGATGGAGTGGTGGAGAAGAATAAGGATAGAGGATCCCAAAGAGTATGGCTAAAGGATTCAAATATCCAACATCGTTGTTTGCGAAATAACTTGATTCTACTGTTGTTGTAGTTTGTTTAGTTGAAATACTCTGGAGTTATTAGTTTTTGTATATTTGGGTGCACACTGATCTACACACAAGAAAATGTATTGGCCGAGAAAAAGAGAATTATTAATAAATCAGAGAAGTTGCTGCCAATTCACGTAAACTTTATTTAAACCTATAAAGTGAATGGTGCTTTTTGTAATGTGGGCCTGTTTGAGTAGAGCTCGTCTGCAACTGATGTAAAAGTGTTGTTTGTTGTAATGTTGAGAAGTTCTGTCAGAGAAAAGGAAACTAATAAAACCCTACTAAAGCTTTCTGATGAAGCTCAAGTGAAAAAGTTCCAATTTTCATCATTTTATTTGAGGTGTAGAAGCCGAAATAAGCTTCAGCTG
>JAYMTE010001240.1:0-13955 GCA_036897545.1 Pelargonium fulgidum
AATTTATATTTTTAAAATATAATTTGAAACTTTTTTACAAATTACAACTTAATTAATTGTACCGAACAATGATTAAAGTATATTTTTCACCAAAACTTTCTTTTAAACCGTCAATTTTTGTTTTAATATGTTTTCAAACACAAACACTAAATTTGTCCCTCGAAATATGAAGTTTTAGGTGTTTTTTTTTATTATAAACAAGCAATACATTTTATTGATCAACTTGAATACGTAAACTATCAATAAAAAAACCTAGCGAAAGCAAAAATCTTTGAATTTTAAGACGAGTATCTTCCACATTCGGACTGGAATCCCGAAAAATAAGATAGTTTCTAACAAGTCAAATGTACCACAAAACAACTAAACAAGTATCTGCCCATACCTTCTGAATCATGTATCATTTCCAATATGTATGTATATGTTTGGAGATTTTATTTTAGTTAATTGACCTAACAAGTGGGTCATTGGATTCTTTTGTTATAATTAGGCAATTTCTGAAAAAACAACACATCAATTGTCACATGTAAGCTTGACCATTAATTATGAGTCCCACAAAAGAGATTCTCATAGATCACTAACTTTGTTATTTGAAGAGACAAAAAAATATATATTTTATTTAATTTGCAATTGAATAATGATTCAATCACTTGAAAATGAAAATGAAAATATTATTACACTATAAATTTGCTGTAAAAAGGTTTGTTTTATAGTGGCAGACCAATCAATCGATTCCCTAATGAAAGGGAAAGAAAAATGAAAATGAAAACTCTAGAAACCTCTATTTTGGAGTCCAAAAAATTATACTCTCTTCAGTTTTTTTTTTTTTTTTTTCAATTATTGTATTTACTTTAAACGAAAGAAAATATAAGCTTCTCAATTATTGGTTTTAATTAATTAATTAATTAATTTTTACATATTCTTTAAGTTAAATTAGTTTAAATTTAATTAGTCTAAAATTGAAATATTTTTGTCCCATATTCAAGTATAGCACATGGAAATTTTTGTCACTCAACTGAACATAGCCTAATTTTAGGCAAATGCACAACTAATCTTAATTAAATTGTAATACACGTGTGAATAATAAAGCTCCAAGTGCAATTTTCTGACCATACAACACCTCAAATTTATCATAATTTCATCAATAGAAAAGACACCATTCATTCCTTAACTTCTTTTAAATACTACAATCACATGAACTTTAATCAAGTTATTGAATATATTCAATTAATATTATATATATGTATCCTTACGAAAAAATATGTATGTATAATAGCATGAGGATTCTAAGCAAAAAAATTAATTGATTTAGGCTACACCACCACTAAAACAGTGACATCTCATTAAAATTTATGTAT
The DNA here is from genome assembly GCA_036897545.1 of Pelargonium fulgidum. Classification (NCBI taxonomy): domain Eukaryota; kingdom Viridiplantae; phylum Streptophyta; class Magnoliopsida; order Geraniales; family Geraniaceae; genus Pelargonium; species Pelargonium fulgidum. The sequence goes on from JAYMTE010001240.1 coordinate 1,356, forward strand.
TTGTGCGGGTCACTTCGTCTTCACAAATTTATTGGGTGAGTATATGTGATATTTTAATGAGGTTTCATGTTATGAACGAGTACTTGACTTAGTCGAAGCCAAAACTAGCATGACTTTTCCTATATATATAAACTAGTCATCTTTTAAAATTAGGGATGTGCATTGATCTTAGATTGAATTGAATTACATGAAAAAAAATTGGTGGAAATAAAGTGATTTTAATGATAAAAAGTATGGATGAGCGTTATACGATTCAATAATTAATTTTATTAAAATAATTGTTTCTATACAAATTATACTGGGATAAAATTGTTGGTAAAAATAATAAGCTCAGTCTAATCTAATTTGAGTTTTGTTCCGAATCAAATCATGAGAATCAAAATAATCCTCAAATGTAAAAAACGAATGAATTATCCAACTCATTAATTGGTTAACACAGGCTGCGTGAGTGGGAAGAGGTCTCGGCTTCGATCCCCACTCTTGGGGAGAGGTGAAATCTTTAACCTGTGAACAAATTTCGAATGGAGATTAGTCTGGGTGTGGTCAAACGGCTTAAAGGTACCAACCGCCAAAGTGCGGGCCCACTCTGAAACCCTATGGTTCAAAGAAAAAAAAAAAAAATTTGATTTAGACCCAAAACAAAATAAACCACAAATTTCAAATTCAAAGTTCAATCAACAATCTAAATCATTGCTTGTTTCACTAGAAAACCAACCAAACATACGTAAATCACTAGTAATTTATTTAGCAAATAAATCCAAAACCCCACAAAAAATAATTAAAATAAAAACAATTGGATAAAAATAATAACCAGCTTACGTGTCCGTGACCCAACCGTTATCGGGTAGTCCCAGTGCTCCTAGTCAGCAAGGTGCGGTCTACGTGTCAATGTCATCGGTACACGACACGTTGCATGTACCTGACACGTGGCACTCATGAAGAGCTCCACAGCCTCTATATATAGCAACTCATGTTCCATTCCAATTCATTGGTGTGTTCACAACTTCCTAATTTTCTCTCTCTAAATCTCTTTGTTTTCTCTCTCTCTCTCTCTAGATTTTGATTTCATTTTCTGAACTGAACCCAGTTTTTTTCTCTCGAGTGTTTGGTTGATCTGTGAATTTTCTCGCGAAAATGAAGGAAAATGGAGAGAACCCACTTCACCTCAAGTCTCTGAACCACATATCGCTTGTGTGCAGATCAATTGAAGAATCCATTGATTTTTATCAAAATGTTCTTGGATTCATCCCAATTCGACGGCCCGGATCGTTCGATTTTGATGGAGCTTGGTAAATTAAATGAATTTTACTATAATTGAAAATACCCAGATGATTTTTTTCTTTGAAGATTATATATTGATGAAAAAAATATTTGAGATTTAATAGTGATTTTAATTGATTTTTGTAGGCTGTTTGGATACGGGATTGGGGTGCACCTATTGCAGTCAGAGGATCCTGAAAACATGCCCAAGAAAACAGAAATTAATCCTAAAGATAATCATATTTCTTTTCAGGTAATTTTCAATTTTGAGAATTTATATGTATGTATGTATAGATATATTTAGTATTTGATATTGACGTGTAATGTGTTTTGGTTTTGTTTTCTTTCTTGATTTGTCTTTTTAGGTAAAGTGAAACAGATAAAAAAAAAACGAGAAAGAGAGTTGTTTGGTAACTAGGAAAATTTTGGTGCAGTAAAGAAAAAAAAAAATGAGAGTACAATTTGTTTTTGATTGAGAAAGTAAAGTTGTCTACGGAAGCTTTATGAAACGACACCAAACATTTGTTTTAAAATGGTCTCATGAAATTGGTACTTTTAACTTTGTCAATCTAGACAATTCAGGTAATTAGGTGAATTATTTTGTAGCAATTACAATTATTCTTTATCATTTTGTAAGTATCTCGAAACCCTAATCACCAACAACATTACGTGCATCACAAATGATATCAGTTTATGTTATTAGATATTACAATTAAGATCTCTAAACTTTCACGAAGAATTATAATTTTATAGTTGCATCAAGTCGACTTAGGTTATTAGGTAAAAATATTCATCTAAAACTAAAACTATAGAAGCCTCTTAGAATATTTCATATAGGGTTGTAGACTTTGAGCTATATTATTGAAGATAATTTTCAGTTTATTTGAGAAAATAAAATCTTTAAAATTCTAAATATGCATTGTATATATAGTGTAATTGCAGTTTGAGAAGATACAATGTGTTATAGTATCTTAGGAAATCAATGAAAAAGTAGCTAAACAAAACCAATATCTTCTATTTTAATTCATAAAGTTTTGTATCTATAGTTACTTTGAGATTGCTTTATATGACATTAAGTTATTAGAATATATTGATTTATAGCTCCAAAGCCTCCAATGAGCTATTATATGCACGTGATTAATTATAAATATGGTCACGTATATAATCACGAATAATCATATAAATCTTGTGTTTTATGAGTGTTTTAGATTGTTATCATAAGCAAACAATGACTAAAAGATCTCTGTGTTTCGTTTTATGAGCAGTGCGAGAGCATGGGCGCAGTAGAGAAGAAGTTGAAGGAGATGGGGATGAACCATGTTCGGGCCATGGTCGAGGAAGGCGGGATCAAGGTAGATCAACTATTCTTCCACGATCCCGATGGTTTCATGATCGAGATTTGCAACTGTGACAGCTTGCCGGTGATCCCTCTCGCCGGAGAAGTGGCCCGGTCCTGCTCAAGAGTCAACCTCCAGATTTTGCAGCAGCAGCAGCAACTGCAACAAGTGGTACACCAGTAAATATTTGTGTGTTTGTTAATTAGGTGAATAATTAATAATAAGACTTGCCAAGAACAAATTGTTTTGTTTTTGTGTAATGTATGTAATGTGTCTTTTGTTGTTTTGTTTTGGTGTTTTTGTGTTGAGGTCTATTTTGTTGTTGTAGTGAAATAAAGAGACAAGAGGTTGAGGAAATGGTCCAAATGAGAAATGGTCATTTTGTTGCCAGCTTTGATGGAATATGCCATTTCCTGAGGATGTCTTGTTTTTATTATATGGTCTTGTTGTGTAATGTGATGCCATTTTTAAGTATGATTTTGAGAATGAATTCTATAATAGATTTTAGAATGTGTTATTCTTAAATTATAAAAATGATCAAAACAGCCTCCGACTAATCTTAAAGTGAAAAATTATGCCTCGGTTAACTCTTATTGTCTTTGGTCGAACAAATTTAGAACAAGAGATTCTTAGGATATCAAATAATCTCATATCGCTAATTTACGACATAACTTAGAGATCTCAGGCCCGTTTCGCTTTAACCAATCAACCTTCAGCCCAAAAAGTGCTTGGGCTTTTGCATCAAAATTGATGGGCTCTGTTTTCGGGCTACCGTCTAAAACGTGTCACATTTATCACTTCAAAAGGCCTGAGCCGATTTCAGTTTTACATTATTTTTAAGTAGCTCATGTAAATTAGCAGGCCCATACTATCAATATGGCCCAAGAAGTTGCATCTCAACCCAACCCATTCATTTGAACCTATATTTTTTTTATACTAATTTAACGTTTAATTTATCTGTAAAAAATGTTCAATTTAGCAATTTACAGTACCGTATATAGGTATTGTCATGGTCATGAAAATAGTGTCTATAAATATTTTGGATCAAAGTGTACGAACATAATTGCCTAGAAAAATATTGCTTACAGACAAAATGTTTCTCTGTTTGATTATAAAGTTGGTTAACTGTCCTTTAGGGGTGGTGCAATGATCAAGACGTATATCTTTATATAGGAGGTCGTGGATTCAAATCTTACTGCATCGGGTGGGATGGAGTTTGGGATAAAAGGGGAGAGCTACGTACCCTTATTATGTGGCTCAATTGAAAAAAAAAAAGTTGCTTAACTTGTTTCTTTATTTAGCTAGTTTGGCTATTTTTTCTACTTTTATTCGTTCACCAGACATTTAGTAAAATGTACTGCTTATTTATAAAAAATTAAAAAAAAATTCATGAATTCAGCCAGACGTTTCACATTCACACATTTTCCAGACGAATGTGAGTAATAATTAAATACATTTCCCCACTAAATAGCCAAAATCTACTAATCAGATAGGATTATAATCAATAACGAAATTTAATAAGAGTACATTTCTCTAATAATATTAATACAATAAATAGTAAGAACATTTCAAAAATTGATAATTCTTTCACATATATATGCCTTTACCCTCAAAAACATCCACACCCACATAAAAAAGAGGAAACAGGTTTACAACAAATGAAACAATAATTCCAACACATTTAACTTACAGTACAAAACCCAATATAATGACATATAAATTGAATCAAGATCAAGAAAAAACTATGTAGTATTAATCATTGCCCTCTTGCAAGCATTTGGTCGAAATTATCGATCGATTCGAGCCTCTGGATCAGCAACTGAGTCCTGAACTTCCTGATAAACTCTTCAGCACTCTTGTCAATGTCCATAGATGGCTTGCTCTTAAGCTTCTTGCTTGCCATTGTTGAATCTTTGTGACCTGCAACATGATGAACATGAACATAGCCATGATGAGCTCTCTTCTCTTGATCTTGATGCTCTTTTCCATAAGCTTTGTTGGAGTTGTGGTGTGGAGGAGGTGTGGATCTACTCTTCATTTTCTTGTGCTTCTTGTAGTTTTTTTTTTTCTCTAGCAAAAAACAAGTTTTGTAGGTGATATTGATGGTTTTGGAGGCTCTTTGGTTGATGTATTTATAGGAGAAAAAGGTGTTGGAAAAGTCAACATGATTTGTATTTGGGGGAGAGGTGGCTTTCTTATATTGTAACTTGGGAGAGAAGCAATATTTTGGTAAGAAAAGATGGCTTTAAAATGAAGTTAGAAAAGTTGTGTACTATATGCTTCTCTATCATGTTTTGGGTCATTCCTTGCTATTTTGTAGTTGAAATATTGGAATGGGAAGTCAAAAGATGACATGGTGGAGAAATTGTAGGTATGGTATACCCTTTGCATGGATTTAACAAAGTTCCTACATAGAATATTATTTTACTAAGTTTCTTATAGTGTATTTTTGAATTTATGTAATCTAGTTTTTGTTGCAATTTTTTTTTTTTGCTACATGAGCTAATTTTTTTAAATGTTGCATAACAACTATTTATACCTTATAGTACGTTTTTGACTTTTTAAAGTATTTTAAAAAGTGCAAAAATGATCCAAATGATCTTCTAACAACACCAAAATAATACTTACTAAAACAATAAGTGGTCTTTTTTGTCATCTTGATTGATCAAATCTTACTCTTAACATGAACATGAATATCTGAATCTAAATTGTTCAATAACGGACATATAGTGTCATTCAAATTATAAAAAATAAGAAATAAAACATAACTTAAACCACGTACACATAATTGTGACAATTAAAAAATTACTTTATTTTAAAAACGCACACGCTTGATAGATTACTTTCACTATGCACACGTCTGTTAATATAACCGGCTTAATAGTTGGTTGACTTCGACGGAGGAGCTTATATAATTACTAACAACTTCACCTCACATGTTAGACAATTAAAGTTCAAGTGCGGCTTAAGGCAAGGGTTAGTGTTAAACCGAAAGATTTCCTCTTAAGACGCGTACTTGTTGCTTCACTGAAATACATATTGCAAACTTTTTATTGAACCCAATGAATACTATAGTTTAATTATACAAAATATATGATACAAGTAGGCTCCAAATTCCAAGAACAAGCATTCACATTATTAAATGGGAGCTTGCTAGAAAGTACATATATAATGCATTGCATACACATGTTCATTTCCAATTGAATTTGGAACTAGATAGGTACATTGCACATGAACGTTTGCCCATAAATAAGATATGATATGGGTTACGTGTATATTGACACTAATATTTTATTTACAAGCTATTTTTTAAGAACCATACTCTATTCAGATCAGTGCATACATGAGAAAATTCTTTAAGTATTAGCCTCAAGTTCTGAACTGATCCGATCAGAAAATAAAGAAAACCACCATAACCATTTTGTGGCATGATTCATATCAAACTGTTAAAAGTTATTATGAAACTGTAAATTCAAGTTAAACTTGAAAACACATCATCGAAAATTAATTAACGTGCTTGATAGTAACAATACAAGGATTTAACTCTCCTAAAATGGCCATTTTTCACGTGTATTGTATACTGACCATAATTAACCTTCTTTCGAGAAAAGGGTACCTAACCTCTAGTCTCTAGATGAAGGCACAAGGGTCAAGTCCATTCCTAAAAGGTTAGGTTTGATATGCAATTGCTATTTCCGTGATTCTTTTGAGTAATTGGAACATAAGCAAGATATAAATATAATGTTATTTTATTATAATGTTCAATAATCGGTTTTGGACTAGAAAGTAACTACAAAGACTTTTTCTATGAAGGCTCAAATTGGGCCAAGTTTCAAAGAATTTATTATTGAGCCCACATTTAAGCCCATTGAATGTATCTACTAAACTCTCAGCCCAAAAGCCCATTCCAAGCCCCATAAAACACAGTGGCATTTTCGTGAATACATCACTCCGCCAAACCAGACCCATCGACCCGAACTCTCCGCCATGGAAACCATCTACCGATTCCCTCTTCGCCGCGTTCCGATATCGTTCGCCGAAAAATTCCTCAGCCCCGTCGTCGCCACATTTCCCAAAACCCTAATTCCCATTTCTAAACCCTGCAGACCCATCGACCCGAACTCTCCGTCCAGTCTCAGCTTCCGGCGAAGAACTTACCGTTCTCCTCCGACCGCCGTCAAGGCAGGGTGGCTTTTGGGACTTGGAGAGAAGAAGAAGCAGAACCTTCCGGAGATAGTGCAAGCAGGCGACCCGGTTTTGCACGAACCGGCCCGGGACGTTGAACCGGGTGAGATCGCGTCGGAGAAGATCCAGACGATAATAGACAATATGGTGAAAGTTATGAGGGAAGCTCCTGGTGTTGGTCTTGCTGCTCCGCAAATTGGAGTTCCTTTGAGGGTTAGTTTTAAATTTACTTGTAATTTATCTATGTGTTTGTACTTTGTTGGGGTTGAATTTGTGTAATGCACACAATGTGTTTGATAAAATGCATGTGAGAGTGTTTGGAAAGAACATGAGGAAAAACACATGTTTATTATAGATTCATGTAGCCTACTCCATCGTTGTTTATGACAATAGTGTGGAACTGCGGATAAGGATTAGAATACCCCATGTTTTTTACTTCCTCTGTCCCAAAACAACTGTACATTTTCCTATTTTTGTAAAATTTAAGGATGAGTTAGTTAGAGTTGGAGTTTCCGCCTTATACTCCATGCGCTTTGGGACACAGGGAGATGTCAATTTATCCCGACACAATAAAGATACTAAGGAGAAGACCCATTTAAATGTAAACCTTTTCATTTCCATATATGCAGATTGTAGTATTAGAAGATACAGAAGAATATATTGGCTATGCCCCCAAAGAAGAGACTAAAGCACAAGACAGGCGCCCTTTTGATCTCCTGGTATGATATGCACATGCCTTTAGAATGTTCAGTTGACAGCTATACTTTTAGCATGCTCGTCTATTAATTTCTTCCGGTTGACAAATTATTAGTTCTGTTGAGCAGGTGATCCTGAACCCAAAGCTTAAAAAGAAAGGCAACAAAACTGCACTGTTTTTTGAAGGGTGCCTCAGGTAAGACTTGAATAGATAATCAAAGCAGCAACTTTTTTATATTATTTATTAAACTTTTCTATGCTCATTGGATGCTGTTGTTATATAATATATCTTTCTCGTACGTCATATGACGCGAGAATTCCAATCGAACATGTCCCTTGGATTCTGTAGTTAAAGACTTTTCTAGAGAAGTAATAGGATATAGTAAGGACATTTGGCATTTATCACTGTATAGTAAAAATAAACATGTGACCTAGAAGTTAGAATGGCGTTTAAAGTTTTACAAATTATATACATTCATGAAATTTCAAAAAGCCAGCTTAGAAGGAAACTTTGCATTTCTGTGCCTTTTATTTTTGGGACAGTAGTGGTGTTATTTTATTGCAGGTGGTATTGAAGGTTCATGTTCTGTAGTTGAAAAAATATTGTAAATACTGGACCTGGAACATATATGTTCAAAGTTAGATCTAAGAGATTATAGCTTGATATATGAAGATTAGCATTACGGATTTCCTCCTTTTCTTTATTTTCTTCAGTGTTGATGGATTCAGAGCTGTAGTGGAGAGATACCTTGAGGTTGAAGTTACAGGCTTGGATCGTTATGGCCAGCCCATTAAAGTGGATGCTTCAGGTTGGCAGGCTCGCGTCTTGCAGCATGAGTGTGATCATTTGGATGGAGATCTCTATGTTGACAAAATGATCCCAAGAACTTTCAGAACTGTAGAAAATTTGGACTTGCCTCTTGCTGACGGGTGCCCCAAGCTCGGTCCTCGCTAGTTCTCTGTGCAGAACCTACCATAATCTTCCCCAAAATTGATGAAGATGAGGTAACAAAATTAATTAATCCGGTCTCTTTGCCTTTATCTTCTAGAAGAAATTTTGTTAGATGATATTTTTGAGATTTAAGATTACTCGTGAATGATTATATTTTGACATTTTTGTAAAATTCATTACTCTTTTATTATGATGCATGACATCTGTCTTCATGTGCTTAATGATAATAATATTTATCTTTACACCAAAGTTGGAACGATTTGTCATAATATGCCATTGTTGATTAGCCTTGATAATTCAGAATAGAATGCAATAGAAAACATAGAATATTCATTATTCACTAGGAAATAAAGCCACTTTCTCAGGGAACGCGATTACATTTAGCATATGTAATAAGCCTTTTAAACCTCTAAGCCGTTACTTAAAGGACGAGTGAAGTCTCGTGAGGGTTTCCGGAAATTCATGTTACCCACAACCACATCTTCAATTTGCTATCAATCAATTTAGCCAATTGGTGTTAGCTCAGTAGCATAGTTGTCAAACACAGTAATGCTTCCTGTGTAATTCCCGTCTTCCATTTTGAAACTAAATTGACTCCCATCCGCAAAAGTGTTGGTTTGAGTGTAGAAAAAGGGAATTTCCCATGAATCCATATTTCCCATTGCTTTCACAGTGGCCTTGGTCATCGCTGGCACTGTGACCGTGACCACAGTCTCCGGCGCCGGCGTCACTGATGTCGTTTGAGGCTTTCCCCACAGTATATTATCAATAAACTCTTCAGAAATTTCTATATTTCCATTTTTGTCTGCCACAGGGATTCCGCTATCAATAGCCGTTTTGACACCCACGGTCAATGAACCGTTAGCACTCGAATTCCAAGTACTAATTGCAGTCTCTGAATTGTACTCGAATTTGAAATCGATGGTCTTTGCTTCACTGGTATCATTGGTCACATCCTTAGTCTCCAACGTGACCTGTTTCGTGTCGTTGATCTTCGCATCTAAAACTTGAAACTTGATGTCGTGGACGCTCCTTTGACAAACCAGTGATGACTTCGTCAGCCGCACTGAGGCCATTTATGATTTTATCAATGCTGATTCTCTTGCAATAATCCCCGTTTCCGGAGCTAAGCAGCGCTATAACGTTAGCTTCTCCTTCGACATTTTCTGGTACAAATAAGATATTGTTAGAACTAGAATGTTCGTCTTCGGTATTAGCCAAAATGAAGCTGCTGGTGTCACGAGTCCAGAATTTTCCATAATGCTCCGACTTGACCTTAATGCTTCCGTCCCCAACGTCGATGACCTCGTGTCCAACTGTCGGATCCCAAATATCGTCCGCTATGAACTGAAGATAGTTTTCATTGTTGACGGGAGTTGCGCTGAGGTACTTGTCTTCGTTGTGGATCTTGAACGTAACGTATCTCGGTAATACCACTTGTGAGCTCCAGTCAATGACTGTGAACACGTCGGTGAAATCTTGATTCCGAGACTCCGATGATTGTGGATGCAAACATTCGTGTTTGGCTTGACCTGGTTGGTTCGTTAAGGCTGCGAACTTTCCGAGGTTGACATGAGTGAGTCGAACTGTTTTCGCATCCACAAATGTGGGGCGGAACAATGTGCAAGACAACTTGGTTTGGTCCTCCTCCAGATTGTTGGCGCTGGCAAGAATCGAGTCGTCGTGCTGGGAGGATGCGGCCCAGTATTTATTGTTGTAACAGCATTTCAGGTGGACGAGGTGGTTGTCGCTTTGAGACACTTCAACTTGAAGCTTCGTGTACGGACTCACAACTTGGTTTCCGGAGAATCGGAGAAACCCATGCAAGTCTCCATCTTGGTGAACGAATTGCAAGTACTTCTTGTTGTAGCTGGATTGGAGCACAACAAATTTGGGCAATGAGGCCATTTTTACCCCTCCTCCGGATCTTGCACTAGTAAGTGAGTGATTTTATTTATTTTTTGAATGCTTGAGATTTTGTTTTGGTTGTGATTTTGTAGTTCATTTTGTTATGCTATTTATAGGGACTAGAGATCACTATTTTAAGTTTATTTCAACATTGATTAAGAAAACGTTTTTGGTGATGATGAACTTTAGGATAATATTATATGTTATCTGTTATAGCTAATGTTAATTAATTTGCAATTAATTTGCAATAGCCGTCAATACATCTTCCTCTAGATGCCTTTTATTATGTTTTATTTCTTGACACTTACACTCCCCGATGATATTACTATATTAGTATGCTCACTCAGAATAAAAACAACTTTAACTTATTTAAGAAATTGTTTTGATTAACTATATGTTATTAATGCTGATAGTATATTTTAAATTTAAAGTAATATTCCATTAATATTAAGAGTTTAAACTAATGGTTCATCCACTTGTCTTATGCTAATTACACATGTTAATGTGGACACATTTGTCCATTGTTCATAAAGTTGTTGGATTGGACCACATCCATTAAGATATTCTTTACTTCAATAATTGGAATATGATACGAAGTGCCGAGTGTGTGTACATATACAAAACGTTTTCATTTTTTTACACAATTTGGATAAGAAATAAAATATATCAGAATGTACATGTCACTGTGTCAGCTAGGTTGGAATGGACCATATTGCATTTGTGTTTTACATGTGACTAAATGCTCATATACATATATATAAGTATGTAAACCATGATTTCTTTCTGTAGCTTGGAACAAGTCAAACCAATTAGAATTTGACACTTTAATTATCACACACATTCACATGAATTTGTGGGCATGAAGCGTCCCATTGAATCTGAGAATTCTTAATGAGAATTTATTGGTGGGTTAACTTAAACTAAAAGATTATTGTCTTTTATTATTGAATTAAAATTTATAAATTACTTTCCATGAATGTATACTTTCAGCATTCTTACAACCATTTTCATTAATACTCAATATTGTTTGTAGTTGTGTTGAAAAGTGAAAAATAATAATATTTATTTATGATTTTTTGGCTTCTATTTATGTAGGAGATTTAGTACTTGAAAATAAGCAAAATGATAATGTATATGTTGGTCTCGAGTTGACGCTCATAGGCCAACAGTTTAATAACACGAGACTCAAAAGACTACCTCGGTGTTTGGAGGTTATGGTCCTTATGGACTATCCTTCGGGTTGGAAGGCCCGCGTCTTGCAATATGCATGTCCGTTGTTTAGATGGAACTCTCTATGTTGACAAAATGACCCAATAACTTTTAGAATTGTGAAAATATTTGACCTACCTCTTGTCCATGAGGGGGTACTTGCTAGCTCTCTGTGTAGAACCTAACATTCTACCTCAAAATTGATGGAGATGAGATAACAAAATTATTTGTCATGTCTTCTTGCCCTTCTATTCCTGAAGAAATATTATCTTAAGGCGATATATTGAAGGTTACATATATTTGCATGAGCTTGACTTAATTGCTGTTGGTGTCATTGTTATAGAAGTAAATACTCACGAACATTAGAAATTGGTTATAAGAACTTGAGTGTTGTCTGCAGAAACCCGTAAAATAGTTCAATATTCATTAAATGTGGTCACTTTTGCAGATAAACACGTTATATTTAGCACGTGCAACAAGAATTTAAACCCTTAAGCTGTCATTCACAGGTTGAGTGAAGTTTCTTGAATATTATTACTTTTTAGGATCCACTATTATATATTTTTCATGGACTACAATCAATTAGCTGGTTGGGGATCGCTTGATTATATATTTGGCTTGTGGTTTTCGTAGCTCATTTTGTTATTCTACATATAGGGACCAGGGAGCAATATTTTAAGTTTATTCAAAATTGATTATGCAAACGTTTTCATCATTTAAAACTATATGACACGATTATAGGTTATTTATCATAGTTGATGTTAATTAAATTGCGATAGCGACCCGATACATCTCCCCTAGTCCCTAGATGCTTTTATTGTTTTATTTTAGGACATTTGCACTCTACAATGATATTAGTAAGCTCATATAGATTGTCATATACTGTGTCGTATTATTATTGTTCCACTTATTGATCATGTGGAAAACATTAACCGTTGTGCTCCAAACCAACAACTATACTGACAGACTAGGATAAACATCCATTAATTTGGGTATAATTTTGTTAGGTTAGAATTTGTGCATAATAAGAAAGATAGATGTTATTAGCTAGTT
>JAYMTE010001241.1:0-13953 GCA_036897545.1 Pelargonium fulgidum
ATTTTAATTTTTTTGGTCGATCGTTACTGCATTGACTTTTTACCTGAAAGTCATTTTGGTAGCTGTTTTTATCTGAAAGTCAAATATGAAAATGGTCGACCATTTTAATTTTCATGGTTGACCGTTATTAAAATTATTGTACCTGAAAGTCAAATTTAAAAACAGTCGACCATTTCTACTATTCAGCTCCTTAAAAGAGCTATTGTTCTCCAATGGAGCATTTTAGCTCCTGCACCAAAACAGCTCATTTAAGGAGTTTTTCATTGTTCCGCTCCTTAGAGAAGCCAAAATCTGTTTTTTACCAAACAACCTACATCCCATGTGGCACCAACCTCCTTTAAGTTTATCTTATGTGACATCTCCTTTAAAGAGCAAGTAGAGAAAACAAACAAGCCCTTATTCTAACTGCATAAGTCATAACAGCTTCATGCTCTGGTTCATATCAGGTTGTGAATTGAGTGATGAGAGACGATGAATTTCGAAATTTGGTTTCCTTACTAATCAACCGGTCTCAATCTGTCGTAAGTGTATTTGAATTTTGTACCGGACCGGACCGGAAGGAACGTGAGACAAGATTTTTCCATTCACTTTGAAAAATTATTTAATTGCATGAAAAATACTTGGGTGAAATAACTAGTGACTTGACTATCTAATCCAATGTCTCTTTGCATCTTTTTCTTATGCCTGTAATAAATTTCACACAGGATTACTTTCAGATACTGCCTCAAGCCATTAGGCCAATTTTTGCAAGTTAGTAAAAGAGCATGAATGAACTAGGCCAGAACCTGCCTTGTGCTAGGGTAGTCGCCACAAAGGAATCGTTTAAATTTTACATGCTTACTACATTTGGGATTGGTGATTTTTGCTGGTTCGCTACAAGTGACTGCTGCTCTTCTATAATGGCAGCAGCAAACCAACCAAAACAAAATGAATCAAAACATGAAAAATTGTCCCTAGCTCTCCCGTACAATGTGCAACTGCTGGGCAGCTTAATGTAACAACAAGCCAAGAGGCATATCAAGTACTACTAAGGAGTCTTAAGTGACAAAACAAACTATTCCTGCTCATCTATTATTCGGGTAATGATTCCTACAGCTATCGTTCTTCCCAATGCTCTAAGGAACACCCTTCCGAGAGACTTGCTACTTGAAAACTCTTCCACACAGACTGACCCATGCAAAATCACCTGAATGTAGGAGATCAAATCAATCATATTTGAAGCTACCAGCAGGCAAATGTAAAAATTAACAATCAGTCATATATATATATGTTTACCTCGAGAACCGCACTCTGCTTCGCAGTTAGGCAGCGGGGTGCCTTCTTTGTAACCTTTCCTGTCTTAAGGTCCAGCAATGACAAAATTTTCACAACTCTTGCAGCCTCTTTTGCATGGTGCACGTGAAATTCCAACTGCCCATTTCCAACCACAAGATTATACATACTGTTTGTATAAACAAGCAAATAACCTTGGAGACAAATACTTACAGCAGAGGACAAATACCTGAGAACCAATTAAAATTGGGGTTGCAACATCCAGCACAAGCACCTTCAACTCCAAATGTTTTGATACAGCAACTGGAAATTCAGGGTGACAAAGAACACCACCAGGAATTACCTCGCTGCCATCAATGCCTTGCAGACTGACCGCCACATTGTCTCCAGCTCTAGCAATGGAACAAGCCTCTGAGTCACGTTCTATGGAGCGCACTGTCCCTACATCTCCCGAAGGCATGACTAGAACCTATAATATAACAGTAGAGTTACAGATGTAATAATATGTAATAGCGACTAAAATGAAGAAAATTGCTAAAACATGAGACCTATTTCAATGAATGAGAACCACTCTGGAATGGGAATCTCATTCCCATTCCCATTCTTGATTCCCATTCCAAACATTGTAATCCAAACTCTACCTAATTACATAGACCATTCTACAGAAAGTAAAGAGACAGCACATGAGAATTCCTATTGGATAAAGGTGAGACAATTAAAACCCAGGTGAAGGGTAGAATGACAAACAGCAATTCAAACAAGTCTTGGGTCATTTGCTAAACCCACTTAAATGACTAACACACATAATGTGAGTTCAACTTGCCCCTTATAACTCAAATATAGACATCTTGAGAATGAAAGACCATTTTGTAAAAAGATCTACGTTTCATTCTGAAATCATGAACTTTTTGCATTTGGAAAATGACCAACTGAACCCTTTCACTGATTGCTTGTTGACTATCTAACTGTGTACCTTCAATCCACTTCGAAGAGCGCCAGCTTCCACTTTACCACAAGCAGAGACCTGTCCTAGTGAAGGCAATTTAATGATATCACAAATGGGCATACGCAGCGGTTTTGAGAAATCCCTTGTGGGGGGTTGGAACGAATCAATTGCATCCAAAAGATATGGTCCCTTATACCTGCATTGAAATTACAATAGTTTAAAATATTTACAATAACAATTTGCAATTGATCTGACTCTTGATATGAACCATTAATCCACCATGATAAAATAATAGGCACTACCGAAAGAGCATCCAACTTCTAAAGATCCAACTCAACTAAATGCTTAAGCTGATAGTTGAACGCCCAATTTAATTTTTATATTTTAACATGCCACTTCATGCGAAAGCTCATTATCGCCTTGCACATGGGCCCAAACACCCATGCACAAGTCTTCTTCTTGCCTTGTGCTGAAGTTTGATTAGGGTCGCGACTCGAACTTGTGACCTTAGGTCACTAAGGCTTTGATATCATGTAAAGAATCAACTCAACTAAAAGCTTAAATTGATAGTTGAAAGCCCAATTTAATTTCTAAACTTTCACACAACTGAAACATGTATCTTATACTACAAGTGTAAACTGATAGCATACTTGCTTTAATATTATAGAAGATGACAAACGTTTAGACCTCCTACAGAGAAATGGGGTCAAGAAGGGAGAGAGAGAGAGAGAGAGAGAGAGAGATAAGCTCCTGAAGCTTGCCTTTGCCCAGTTAAGTAGGCCTGTGAGCATTTTTTTGTAGTATGCTCTTTCAATTTTCTAGTGTTCATGTTCCTCTTTCACAAACACAGAAAAACAATCTAATGATAAGTCAACATGAAATCAGTAATTATAAACCTAGGAATACAGGTCATAATTGTCTACTACTTTTAATAATAGAGAACAGATTTTCAATTTTGACATTTTCACCCAGCTATAACCATTTAGATCTTGGAAAAGATTGTCATGTGAATCTATTATGCCTGGGGAAGTTCTGACTTCACTTCATCTGAGCCTACGTATGCCTAATTAAAACCAAACATCCGAACACTAGGCCTAGCTGAGCAGATTTACACCCCTAATTTATTTTTCCTTCCTTTTGTTTTTTTATAAATTTATGATCTGTGATCCATAAATAACCATATGATATTTTAGTTTTTCTGCTTCCAAAGGATAAAATATTTACACAAGACCGAATGATTTGAACACAAAAAGTGTAATGAATTGGGACAGGGATATATACAAGTAAAGTAAGCTAACCATGACAGTAGACGAACATCAGAAGGAGCGGCCACCAAATTTTGATTTTCCATGGCACTCAATGGAACCCATGAAATAGAAGAATCCTTGAAATTACAAGTTCGAAGAAATGTTCCAAGTTGCTGCTTAATTAAATCAAATCGATCCTTTGAGTACTGCACTACGTCCATTTTGTTTACTGCAACTATTATTTGCTCAACACCAAAACTTCTAATCAGCTGTGCATGCTCCCTTGTCTGCCCCTTGGTTCTGTCCAAACCAGCTTCAAATGAACCAACTGAAGCATCTATAACAAGAATAGCAGCATCAGCTTGAGTTGCCCCAGATATCATGTTTGGCACAAAATCCTTATGGCCTGGGGAATCAAGAACAACAATGTGATACTTTTTAGAATCAAAATAGGCAACACCCACTGTCATAGTTATCCCTCTTTCCCTTTCTTCAGCACTTTCATCCAATGCCCAAGCATAAGCAAAGGACCCCTTGCCCTGCTCAAGACAGTAGGAACCATATAAATTTAACAGAAGCCAGAATAAAAGGTATTCACACAGTACCACACACCAACTCAAAGTTACATACCTGTATTTTGGCCTCTTTTTCATATTTGTGCATTTGCTTTTGGGGTATCCGTCCCAATAGGTGGAGCAATCTACCTGAGAGCGTTGATTTTCCAGAATCAACATGGCCAACCTGAAACCAAAATATTTAAGTAATATGACATTACTAATACGTTAGAGACAATTAACTACAAGGTTACAAAACAAAAAATTAGTTTCAGGATCCGAAGACTGAAATTAGACGGTTCAATTACAATTGCAAGATTCAGTTGAACAAGTGCATCTTCTGCTTGGTCAGGGACCATCCATTTTTCAGGTTTGAACTGTGCATGAGAACTTTTCCCTCTGGCATTAATGTTACTGGAATATTCAGACTTCAAAGACACATTATTCATGCTACTGGCAAGATTCTGTGGCTTGCACTCTGCTGTTGACGAATTACCACCACTCTTTGAGCTGCTGCTTTCAGCAGCACTATCATGCCCGCCTTTCGGAATTGATGTATATGAACTATCTAAACTTTCAGCAGTTGATTGTCTATCAACTATCCCATTCTTTGAGTGGTTGCTCTTATCACTACTCTCTTGTCTGCCTTTTGGCATCAACCCACTTGAGGTAACTCTTGTAGATTTTGATTCATTATAGTTGGCTGCGAGTAGAAAACAAATGTGATATTTTAAAGGAACTCTGACATACAAACCAAACTATAAAATGCAACTCAGTTCATGTGAATTAAAGTTCTCTTATCTAATTGACCTTGTCTCCTTTTTTCGTAATTCATATTTTGCAACTGCCAATGGATACAATAATGATACCTTTTGAATCCACTTTGGAGGGTTGAATTCCAGTAGAAACCTTATCATCTGGCGATGGAACATCGAAGTTGAATGGAGCTGTATCACAAAGTACATTGAGTTAGAATATATATTACCTAGATTTACAATAACCAAACTGCCAAACTGAGAAATGGTTTCCGAGTCAGCTATTCACTAAGGAAAATGGAAACTTCATGAAAAGCATTATCTCAGACACAAAAATATACACAGGGAGTTTATGTTATATCCCCACAGCCCCCACTCCTGTTTCAGAACATATGCAGACCTATTTCAATGGGGGTACGGCTTAGAGAACTATAAGCCCTATGCAATTCACAAAAAGGCCCCTGGGTATTCCCAAGCTTGTAGAATTTGTTGCCCTCTTTCATCTCAAAATCATCATTTTGCTGATGAAATAATACAGCCTGTTTGGGTGTCCGATGCGGCAATGATGCAAAAAGAGACTTGGCCATTTTGGATGCTCCAGAATCTTTGCATGTGCCGTCATCTGCATGAAAGAGATCTATTCTATGAAAGGCTATTTAGGATGCTCCAGATCTATTCTATATAACAAGGACGCTAATATTGATGTTGGAGCCCAAAATGGATGGAATTGTGTGCATTGCACGGTGATGTCAAAAAGGAAGAGAAAAAAAAAATTGAAACAAAGTCAGACGCAATATCTTCTCCAAAATCATGCCCAACACATGTTACTTTGAGTGACAAAGATGGCTAAAAAAAATGATGATGATGGTCCTTGTCTTGTCAAATACAATAAAATATGAGAATGACGATCAATCCACTCAATAACTCACTTCTCAAAATCTAATGTCTAGTAAAGTTAAAAAGAACAGATCATCAAAAAATGACATGGGCATACCTGCACTCTTATCACTATTGGTGAAGTTGTTAGCCAAAGGTCTACGAAGAACCCCACAAATATCACAGGCTGTCATACTCTCATCATTATCATAGGTGCAGATATGGCAACGCCAAAGCTTAGACTTGTTAATTTCTTGCTTTGGCTCATGTGCAGGTGCTTCATCTGTTACACCCAAACATACATATGTCAAAGCATTGGTCTAACAACAACATAGAATGATACCACATCAGTGTTTTGCAACATGGAAGTAGACACTTGAAAGTGAAACTGGTGAATCCCACACTTTTTAACATTACAATTAAAGGAGAAACCATTAAACCAATTCAAGCCAATCCCACTTCCGACCTGCAAAGTAAAACCTAAGTTGCTAGCTTTTCAATCCGATTTTCTAATAACTACAAAATGAATTAATGCACATTTTGAATTACAAGAAAAGAATATAGAGTAAACCAAATCAGAAAACTCATCTTCAACAAGAACTCGGATGAAGAAATGTATTAACTCCGCTAGAAATGATGACTTACAAGTTTCTTCTTCGTCATGATCATAATCATAATCGTAATCCTCGTAATCATCCTCATATGCGTCCTCACTGTAATCAACTCCATAATTTACCTTTCGAGGCATTGGATGTTTGGTCCTGCAACACAATCAAGTAATAAAGTAACGACGAGAAACCAAAATTGTTAATAAAAACGAAGCATCGTTGATAGCCAATACCTCTATTCACTGAGCAACTTTAACGAAAATAAAGCTTCCTAGATGCAGTAATACATAGAGTGAGACATTGTGAAGCGATCAAGAGGAATTGAAAAGAGGCGATTAGGGCTTGTGGTCACGGGATTGACTTCTGGTCTCTTCTACGAGTACAAATCGAATCTCCGGCGACACTAAAATGGATGGCACCGCTCACGCTGTCGTCGGGCGTTGCAGCTTGTGGTGTTGCTGTGGCGGTGCTGCTCGAGTCGGTGCTGGGTTGGTCTGGTCGGAGGGAGGATGGATTTTCTTTATGGTTATGGAGATCCAAAAACCAGATAATTAGGGGTATTTGAGGAGTAAATGAAAATTCACGGGTCACGTGTATCGCACGTGATGAGAGAGACTCCTTTTCCTTTTCTTTGTTCCTCGAGTCGCTCTTTATATATCTGGTATTGCCAATCCTTGTTTGGTGTTGTTGACCACGATACTCTAATTTTCTTCAGCTCCTCCATTGTTGTCTGCTTCAAATTTCTCTCAAATAATATGTTCTCATTGAAATCACAAAGACAATACAAGGTAAGCAATTATATCCACAACCACTGTTTTGAAATTTTCATGCACAATACATATAAATCACTCTGAATTTAGTACTGTTGTTTGTTTTGGCAAATTTCTAGTGTTACATTGATGATTTGATCAATACATGCCATAGCCATAGCCACAGGAAGAGCAAATCTCTTGTTGAACAACACAACTCTATGCAATTTTATATTAGGTCAATGAACAGAAGAAATTGGGTACTTGGAGTTTTTCCTTGCATTTACTGAGTTGTGCTTGAACCTGCACAGATTGATTTCTTGGCTTTTGTGGTGCCTACAAGATTATTTCATAGAATTTGAGCTGAACCTGAGACTCACTCAACATTTGCTGGCTTTTGTGGGGCTTGGGTCAATGAACATAAGAAATTTGCTTACTTGAATCTGCTGAGATTGATTTCTTGGTTTCAAAGGATTAGACCGCTTAAGTGCGGGACAAAAGACTTACTAGTTTCTGTCTGGTGAATATGCCATTGAAGAGGGGCAAATCTCCCGGTTGGGCTGCCTTTGACCTCAAGCAGCACCAGGAACAAGGTCTAGTTACTGAAGCTGCCCGGGAGTCTTACCCGCCCATGCCGACTGCTTTATCTTCTTTGCGCCCTTGTGAGAACTTAACCGGGAATAATGATTCTTCGGCTAAGTCATTCTTGTCAGTGCTCCTACCTTCTGTAGATTTTCCAACTTTGTCGGAGAATGGGGATTGTAGGAAAATGATGCAACTGCAAGTTGGTGATTCAAGTGGGAAAGGCAGTTATAACGTGGTAGTGGATGTTGCTCCCCATAGGAAGCTTAAAAGGATGCACTCTTGGGCTGATGATGGTTTGATTGAGGATATCTTGGCAGCTACAGATAACAACATTGACCAGGCATCAAGTTTGTTGAAAGCAATGGTTTCCACTGTAAGCTCTGAAGAGGACAACAAAACTCATGATGTAATAGAACTTAGTCATTGTTTAGATGATTTCTCGTTTAACAAAGAAATAAACACAAGTGTTACGGTTGGTGATAGTACAGATTTCACCAATCTAACCTCTAGTCTAAAAGACAATCTGAAAGACGATAACAAAGAACTGAAACATGAATGTTCGTCTCATGGTGAAAATATTTCTTTCGATGGTGCAGATACCAAAGTGCTACTGGGGCACTTAAGGTCTGTACCTGTTGAGCCTGAGTGGGTAGACAATGATATGTACTTGACCCATCGTAAAGATGCCATAAGGATGATGAGGTATGCATGCCTGATCTCTACTTTAGGAATTGATTTTTATTTTTATGGATTGAATTATTTCTTGATCAAAATTAACTGGCTATCTGATTGAACAAATTTGAATGACTGTATCTAGTTTATATGTGAATTGTAATGGGGGACCTTTGCTGCAATCTGTTCTGCAATACAAATGTATAAAAATATAAAACATATTCCTAAAGTTTAAAATGGTTGGGTTCGACATATATTCTTGATATTTCTTTGTAAAAGATTTCCTTCTGTAAATTCCTTTTATTAGCAATACCTAAATATAATGAGGTATAAAGTGCTTGTTGGTAATTAAGTGATGGGTTCAATGCAATATCATATATCTGCTACTTTTTGTAACATGACAACCATCAACAAACTAGAATATGATTAGTATTCCCTTATTGAAGTAAAAGCTTTCAGACATCAAATTAAAAAATGGAAAATTTTATCTGGGTATAATTGATAAGTCAAGTATATAATACAACTATCCATCTAACCTCAAGTCAATAAAGACGAAAATAAGTTTGAAAAACTAGTCTTGCTTATTTTGCTTAAAGTTGGAAGCTTTCTACTTATTACTTGGACTTCTCCGTGTCTTGTAGCCTATAGTTAAAAATGTTGTGTTAAGAAGGGCTACAATGGGTTATGCATATATTTTGCATATCATAGCATAAGTTTTGGTTAAAATGACAATACGTCTTGCTGTATGTTTTGTAGTATGTAGCGTGATCAGTTCCCTTGTATTGAAGCCTTAAACCCTCTAAAGCTCGAATACCTTTGTTTACTCCACAACAATAAGTATAAACCTGATCCTCCAAACTTGCAGAAATGAAGTAATTTGCTTTGGGAGATACAAAAACTGCCTTATTAAGATGACTGATTTTCTAATAACATATGTACGATGAACATCATAATCATTTCTGCTATTTATATTTTTAGCAGGAGTAGGCGGATTAGTGGGTTCAATTATCCTAAAAGATTAGGAAGTTACTAAAAACTAAACATATTAGGTACCTTGAATCTATCATTCAAGATGATGGTGATTTTGAGGAGAATGATAGAAACGGAATTAGTGCGGGTTGGTTACACAATGGAGGAGGGCTTAGAGAATAGAGAGTTCTTCATGATACAAGAAAATCTCTCTAGAGCGAAAAGAAAAGTATTATAGGCTAGTTATACAACCAACTATGATGTATGGCTCTGGATATTTGAGGGAGAGTAGTGACCCTGTGAGGAAATTCAATAAGGAGAGATAACCAAGGCCCACCTGAGGTAACATGGCAATGAAAAATAAAAAAAAATACATGAAAATGCATGACTTAATAGAGGAGATTTCATTAGATAGAATGGGGTGGAGGAGAATGTGAGCATAAAATCTGAAGGATTTTGGGTAAAGGATTCAAGTAGCCGACCCAACTTTGTTTGTTGAATGGTTTGGTTATCACTGTGCAAACTCTAATGGTGATCTATGTACTGATTAGTGACCCAATAAAACTCAAGTTGGGCTTCTTTTAGTTCAGCATTAACAAAGTGAAGTCTTGAGTATTTATTTTAGATCCTAAATATTTAGTGTAACCATTGTTACTTTAGAGAACCTAAGATAATAAAAGAATTAGTAAAGGTTGCGTGAACTCTTTAATTTTACTTAAATGATGGTAATTTAACTTGCAACTGGTCTACATCTCTGTAACATTAAGGTATACTTAACCAAAGCCTTATACAGTCAAGATTTGTTGTGCTCATGTGGTCATAATTGCTCCTGTATATATTTTGAATTTCATGAACTGTTATCTTTGATTACCATGTAATAGATGCTGAGAGATTCACCTTCAATTGAGCAGGATGGCATCTCAGCATTCAAGGGCAGCCACCAGTGCCTTTCAAAGAGGTGATCATTATGGTGCCCAGCAGCACTCACTGAAGGCTCAAGAGGAACGGTTGGCTGCTGAAAGGCTTAATTATAAGGCTGCCAAGGAAATCTTAAGTACTAAGAATAGCCAAAACGATGTGTGTAAATTGGACTTACATGGTCTTCATGCAGCGGAGGCTGTTCAGGCCTTGCAAGGACATCTGCTGAAAATTGAAACCCAGCTCCCATTGAATCGATCAGTATCTCCAAATAAATTGAAGACAGAAAATATAATAAAACGTTCTTCGTCACTTGAGTCCTTTAATTGTGCAAACTTGGGGAGCTTAGAGAAACTCCAAGCACCAACTAGGCAACGGCAAATGACATTGCAAGTCATAACAGGTTCATTCCTTCCTTCAGTGAACTTATCTTCACATTATGCCCATTTACTCTTATACAACATAGACGTGGTTGCAACCACTAAGGGTGGCGCAGTTGGTTATTCTAGCTGTGTGAGTGGGATGAGGTCTCAGGATTAATCCCTCAACACATATTTGGTAGTGGTGGTGTAGGAGACCACTTTGATGCAGTCAGGTGCCAAAAGCCCTAGACTAGGGTTAAGAGGTTTTGTCTCTTTCCTGAACACTAATGAACATATTTAGCTTTTAAGGTCCAAATTGGTAACTGTGATTGAAGCAATTACAACCATTATCACCTATTATTTTACATTTAATTGCAAACCATCTGAGTTGACATTATTTGTGAACTTCATAAAATACTCTTGTAAACAATTATAGCCTTGAACATGCATAGTGTCCACTGCCTAGATGCAGTTTGGATCTGGACAGAAAGATGTTTTTGTTGGATTGGATCTCAGTCGTTGTGGAGTTGATTATAGAGCAGTGAGAGGTGGTGAAAGTAATTCATTACTATTGCACTGAATTCAAATTTATATGATAATTTGCCAACCAATTCCAGTCTATGGCAGCTGTAATAATTTGCTCCATCTACATATGCAGGTGTGGGTAATCATAGCCAGGGGGAAGCAGCACTTCCCATAGCTGTAAGAAGTTTTCTCAGTGAAAATAGGTGAATTGTTTCTCTTTACAGTGAATTCTCTCTTTACGCTTTATTGAGCACTTCACTGTCACTATTTTTCCGTTTACAATATGACCAGTGATTTCACTTTTCCAGGTATCGTTTTGATGAGACACGGCCAGGGGTGATCACAGTTAGGCCCAAATTCCGTCACAGATGAGCAGTGGACTTCAGTTAATCTCAGTTAGAACTAAAACTTGGATTCATGAATGATTGATTATTACTTCATAGCTGAGCAGAAAGAGTTGCTTTTTCCCATTGTAAAGCTGTGCTGAAACTCTGTAAAATATGTTGTTGTAACATTGAATAGGCCCATTTATAAATTAAAAAGGAAAAGATTTTGCTCATTTTGATGTAGTATATTTTGGACCTCTTAGAAATATAAATATCAGCTGATATCTGTCTGATCAGAGCAGTTAATATAAAAACCAATATTTTTATTGAAGGGACATAAAGGTATATGTTACAACACTCGGATGCTCAAAATTTCTTGAACTCTTGAGATAATACAATCTGGATACAACAGGACATTTTAAATGGAATCTTCAAGAATAACAAAGACATAAGTTTCATTTCCAATAGCCCAAACCCAAACGGTGTAATGCAACAAAAGAAGTATTAATTCAAACGAAGCTGTGGATCAAGATCTACCATTCTGCTCTCTTTCTTGGTCCAACTAGGAGGCTTTTATATGAGGGTATAGTCCCAAAATGTGCTCAGGCATGAAATCATGCCTTGTCAGGATTCCAACAATTGGAGGTCTCTGCGGAACCACAACAAATAAGTATAACAGAAAGTTATTGACTGCATTCAAATTGGAAACTAGAACTGGCAACTCGTGCATGTTGTGTTCGTGTCAGCTTGAAGGTTAACCGTATGTTATATGGATCAACACAAATACGACACTCCCTAACACGCTTGGCAAGACACATCTCAACATGATTAAATATCACAAATTTAACTTATATAACATAATTATGTTAGCTAACATACAAAAACCAACAAGACAAACTAGGATTTTGGGGGCATTGATTTACTATTATAACTCCTATGGGTTTGTGTGTTGAGTGTGCCTCAACAAGATGTGTGTGTTTTTGAGGTTCAACACATACAAAACACAATTATTTAACGTGTTACTGTGTGCGTGTCACGGGTGTTAACACGAAATACATGAAAGTGAAAGAATAACAAGTGGAGAGAGAGAGAGAGAGAGAGTGAGAACTAACCCCTTGGCTCTTTGGTACTACACACATGTGCCTGAGACCAAGTTGCCTAAAAAGAATAGCAGCTTTGGCTAGTGACATTGTCTCCACCACTGTGTATGAAGATGCATTTGTAACAGGATGAAGATCCACATACATGTCCAGCTCTTCCTCATCAATATCCAAATCCTCCAGTTTTATTCCCTTCCCCGACCCTGCCTTGGCAAAATCGAACGCAGCAAATCTCTGCAATATTGCTTCTCCAGCAACAACCCGGTCTCTAGAAAAATTCTTCCCCTTGAGCAAAACCAGCAAATGAGACCTCAACACAAGGCCGCACAATTCTGGTGAATCCGAGAAAGGCGGTTCATCAATCACTGGGAACCCGTTATGCCCTGTAGTCCTCAAAGCATGCAGTATATTCCCAACCTTTTCAACACCAAAGAAAGATACCAATGGACCCGAAACAACATCACCTGCCATAAGATGCTTCATATAAGGCTCCGCATGAGCCTCCAAATAAGGCAATCCCTTTAACTTCACTATTTGGTCGTAAACGCCATGGTTGAAGCTATCAGCTACAGTTTTTGAGATGAGGAGAACCAGCATCACAAGGGGAAGCAATAACAGATCATTAGTGAGCTCGAGCAGTATAACACATAACGATACTGTCATTCTCATCGTTCCTCCTAGGAACGAGGCAGCTCCAAGAAGGGCAAAAAGACCTGTGTCGAGTACAGAGATGGATCTGAATAATCTCCCAACAAGACGGCCATAGCAAGCTCCAGCTAGTATGACGGGAATGAAGAGTCCAGATGGGATAGCAATGCCATAAGTGACAATGCCAAGAAAATAAACAGCAACAAAGAAGATGAAGAGGGTGGATATACGGAATTCCTTATCAGTAATGGAGCTGAATAGGTTGCGAATGGCGTCATCATTGGTGTTTTGGAAAAGAGAGGCGAGATCATTGTAGTAACCTGATGGGCACTGGAAGCTTTTGTAGTAGCCAGATTCTCCAACTGTTGGACAGCTTACTGTAAGATCAGAGGGGCACGGGATGCATTTCGAAAGCATTGGCAGGCCATAAGAACAACACGATGTCAAGAGGGCAATGGTGACGACAAGCATGATTTTGAAAGAAGGCCCTTTTCTGTAAAAACATATGTGAATTGGTAACGAACTTTAGTACCATGAAAGTGTAATTTCAATATAGAACAAGACTCA
Organism: Pelargonium fulgidum; assembly: GCA_036897545.1. Lineage (NCBI taxonomy): Eukaryota > Viridiplantae > Streptophyta > Magnoliopsida > Geraniales > Geraniaceae > Pelargonium > Pelargonium fulgidum. The sequence goes on from JAYMTE010001241.1 coordinate 13,680, forward strand.
TAAATATGCACAAATGTTTGCAATGGCACTTGCTATTTCAGTGCAAAGGTGCATCATGCATGAAGAACGTTAAAATTCATAGTTAAACTGAAGAACATACTTGTTGATGATACTATAAGTATGAAGGACCTTGTCCAGTTATATATTCTTCCAAAAAATGCCTCCAATAACTCCTAGTAGTATAACAGTATCTGCTGCGCTATATGATGCCCGGGACGAGCTGACATCATACATTATCAGACCTCCTTGCCCAAACAAGCCACAGTTTCCAGTA
>JAYMTE010001242.1:0-13952 GCA_036897545.1 Pelargonium fulgidum
ACATTAATGCTCATAAGCTCTACCTGCTTATCAGCTATTTTTGAGAAACTAATCCAAACATCCTCTAAATTAACTTAACATTAAGGCTTCAAGGAGGTGGGACCAGCATTATCATATAGCCAATGTAACTATATATGTCCAATTCAGACGCAAAGTTGAGAAATTCCAGAGGAACTCTCTCTTTTATGCTATATAACATTATAAAATCATTTTCAAACTCATAAACAGTGACAATCAAAGAAGAATATTGCAAGTAAACTTTACTTATGCACATACCTATCAAGAGCCATGTTTCTTGTCTGTCCAGAACCCAGGCTAAGCACAACAAGCCATCTATCAACCACTCTAGTTTCTCCTATGGATAGCTTCACATCTATTACATGCAACTTAGTTGCAGCATTTGAGCTACCAAATAATCTTGATAGTTGAAACTTCCTCCACTTCTTTTCTGAGAATGGATTCCTCAGTGCAGCAGATGAAGAACCTATACTAACTGAATAATCCTGACATAATTGTGCATTTCCCTCTTTCCATGTTGAGAGTGAAACCTGGAAATAATATAAAAGTATTTGAACATTTTTTATATCATTCACAAGGCAAATATACTATATGAGTTAAAATAGGGTCCCAAGAAAATTGTTTTTCTTCTTCTTTTTGAAGTTCGCGGTGCTAACAAACCAAAGAGGATAATCGAAACTCTTCTATCACTTCACGGCAGAGCTCTGTCATCTACATTGGAATTCTCAACTGACTTCAAGAATAACAGTGTTTTCGTAATAAGATTATAAGTATAATTTAAGACTTAAATTACCTGCACAACCGACTTTAAGAATAGTAGTGTTCTAGATGCATGTTCCAAATAACTGTCTGTAATCAGTTCTATTCTCTTCAATCCCAACTCCAGCCCATTTTTCAAGCATTCTGATGACAAAGGCATGCGGATGATGGTAGAATCCATAGGCGACCATGACATACCCTGGCCCATTAGCATCGGTTTAAACTGATCACAGAATCGCTCAGTCAAATTAGTACCTGAAGCCACAACAAAGAAAAAATTGGGTTATCAAATTCTACTCAAATAGGATACTTTCACCCTCACCAATAATCTTTCTTTTGAAGAAAAAAATTATTGACTTCAAACGAATACATATCCTCACGCGTACTAAAAATTATAATCCTTCCTCTATTAGTACTTTCATAATCTGTTTGCAATGCCATCTACCAGTGACCTTGCTTTCGCCAAATTATTAATATGCTCTTCCCTACAATCTACAAGAACTCTGTATTGACTCAAAATTTTCAAAGCACTTCTATATAATTCCCATAACTTTCACTTTCCCAAGACTCTCCTCAACTCATGTGTGCAAACAAATTCTCTTTTTGAGCATTATTCGAAAGAATTAAGACCCCAAAAGTCAATCTGTACAAATACAGAATTAATTATGAATGGGTGGATGAATGACGTGTGAAATACCTATCAAAGAGAACATTTTTGCTGCTGGAGAATGACTTGAAGGGGTAGAAAGTGCCAAACCACGCGGGTCAAAAATGTAATAGTATCCACCAGAGACAATGGAAAGAAGATCGCATAAGAAGTAACAGCTGAGGAGTCCCAAACCATAACTAAGAGTATCACCCCGTAGTCTCCATGGAGGGAGAAACTGAAGACTACTTATCTCCTCTCTACTCAAGCTGGCCCCTTCAAGAACAACAACTAAAGCAGGCCCTTGGAATTCACCTGAAAGAGTTCAAATTTAACAGATAAAGCTTCAGAATTGACAAGAAGAAAATTAAATAAATGCTAAGTGAAGTAATATACAAATAACATAAAGCATGATAATTAAACCAGAATTAGTCGATTCCGCTTTTATGATGAGCCGCAAAGACAATCCAGCTGAATAGCACATGAACCATAAGTGAACTTTATCTCTTCACCATCATGTTACTCCTAACACTGAGGTCTAGCCCTCTTGACATGCATGAAGAGATAAATAAGAAAAGGGAATAGAAAATTGAGGCTATAGGGTCATATGGCATGAAATCTTTAGAATGTGTGGCAGGCATTTTTTTAAAATCGTGTATTGGTGTCTTTTGAGCAAGCTCCTCTGTTTATAATATATACTTCTACAGAGGAAAATTCAAATATGTGTTTTAGTTACCTAGATTGTGCTGCAACAAAGACTGACGAGGATGCTCCCTCTTGTCAACAATTAAGTGCAACTTCTTGGCTTTGCAGCAATCTGCCAACTCAAGAAGATCAAACAACAAAAAATCATTGCTGCCATACTGTGCCAAAAGCTCGCTAATTCTTCCGAAGTCCATGCATGGTAGATCTTTTGTCATTTCTTCATCGACTAAAGAGAGGCAGCGAACTGACTGTACTCCCAACCTATTTGCCAGATCATCCCCAATATTAGGATGTACAAACTGTTTCCCAACGAGAGTACTGTTTTCCATCCAAGGGGCGTCATTGTACACAAGATCCCCAGCACACACCAGAACTCCAGAATAATTCGGAATTAAAACTGGAGTATTTGAAGCCTCAAACAATGGCTTTTCCAAGCAACAGTCTGCCACAGCTTCAAGCACACAAAGGACAAAACTTAACTGCTCTGTCGATAGTGGGGACCCTTTTACATCATTCTGTAAGCGTTGTAGAACATGGATATAGTCCCAAATATCAAAACTAAGTCTCACACCAAGTTCCAGAAGCAAATCTCTAAATTCTGATAATTCAGATGGTACAACATACAAATAAGGAGTAAATTTCACAGGTGAATCAAATGCAAGTGCATTTGGAGATACAAAATCATCCCCAATCCACACCCAAGATACACCATCTAATGCTGATTTCAGCACCATGAAATCATCACTGCCGATATATTCTTGCAATTTTGAATAAAGTAATGGAATTCCCTTTTGCAATGCAACTTCAAAATCAGGTTCCACCAAAGACTTTAACTTCATCTGGCCATAGATCTTGGATAGCTCACATAATTGTGTGGATAAAATGTCTATATTTGGACGATCCATCCAACCAAGTTTACATTGCAGATACATTGAGCAGCATTCACCATCTACTATGTGCATCAGGGAAGACACCATCCACATCTGAGATTTAGGTCTTACAATACTTGGAGGTGCAACTTGATTATTGGATTTCAACCATGGGATTCTTTGGAAAGGTGGATTGGCACAAACAGGGCACCATGCAATAGCCTTCATCTCAGACCAAAATTCTACTTCTGATTTATCATCAATCAAGTTATCCATGAATGAATCAATATCCAGATCATTACTACAATGGCTCTCGTCTGTACTGGGAGACTCAATACTCTCAGCATCACCACCTGTAACACTGTTCTGGAGAAAAACTCTATTCTGCAAATCATCAGAACTGCCTTCCTTTGAGATTCTGAATGCTAAAGCATCTAAACAGGAAAGTAACATCTTCCCATAACTTGGTGCTTCTGGATCCTTGGAATCATGCAGCATTGAGACTGATCTGGCACAGTCAAGCAAACCGGTAAAACCCAGAGTTCTTCTTAGTCCAAGGGAAGCTAAAGTCTCCAAAGTTTCGGGATCCGAGAATTTATCAGAAGGGAAAAATACATCTCTGTGCAGCACCTTTTGTAGGAAAGGTATACGAGGATCATAAAGCCTGTCAAAAAAGTCACAAGCCACAGTATAATAGAAAAGAATTTCTTGAAATGTTAATACAGTCTAGCCTACCAAAATGGTTAGTGTAAAATGGTAACCCCCTTATGGTAACCCCCTTAAGTACTTCACATATCATATTTTATAGATTTGTCACATTCAGCAATACAAGTATCTTCAGTTAGAAGTTAAATAACCAAGAAAAATTATGTCTATGAAAGAGATCCTCCAATAAATAATAATCATGGTAAAAGCAAATTATGTATGTTTTAATAGAGTATTACAAATGTTTTCATGGGGTTCATAGGATATGTGTTCATTGTATAGATATACCTAAGTCAAATTGTTTTATTTTCTTTATTGTAACTTTGTAACAAGTAACTAATTTGTTGTGTTCTAAATCACGTCATTTTGTCTAGACACACATACAGAAATCCCTCTGTAGGAAAATCTATTATCACTTGTCAGGGATATTGACACAGCAACTAAGGAAAAGGAAGAAAAATGAGTTGTCATAACATAAATTAGTCAAAATATGGGAATGAGAATAGCTGAAATTAGCATCTAGGATATAGAATTAAAAGAAACCTAATACCTGGAGGGTTGCTGCCAAGTTCCATTGGCTGCCAAAACAAACGATGTCATGGAAAGTGTTGATTTGATGGAAGTATCTTCTTCGATCAGCAGATTCAGATCATGTAAAATGGTCGAAAGAGACCCCGGCTGTGAAAGGAATTCTGGCATGCGGTTGAGTACATAATCTTTGTAGAACTCCACCCTTGTTGGCTCTCTAATCCCTAAATAGCTTTTCAGAATCATTCTTTCCCTTTCAGATTCTGTGCGTACAAAGCTATCATCCAATAAACTTTCTCGCACACCATTAGGTTCAAGCCACTTAATAGGTTTATACAAACTTACTAATTCTCTACTTCTAAATGCCTCAAAAATTGGAAGGTGTTTGATGATGTCAATATGTAGTTCATCCATTCCCTCTTCAGAGAACCACTTCGACTGAAGAATAAAACTCCGTAGTTCATGCAGCTCCCCTATTGATGCATCACTAAATAGACCCACAATGTTCTCTGGCTTACTAGCAACTGCTAGAAATGCATTTAATATGCCAGTTGCTGTAGGAGGCTGCACAAACTTCTCCAACTGTGGATGTTCAATTGGCAGATCCGGTCTCAAGAAAAGACATCCAACTTTCAGTAACAAAGATGACATGTTCTCACTCCACCCATCACCTCTAATCACATTTGAACTTTCAACTAGCTGCAAGAGATAATCATTCCCAACTGGCAGTATAGGCCACCTAGAAAATATTAAGAGGTCATCACAGCACGACTTCAAATAGCTCCACAGCAGTTTTATCCAATCTAAACTGGGTTGCCCATGATGGCCAGGAGTCCAAGTTACCTGTTTTGCATGCTGCCATTCAGGTGGAAGTAACTTCAAAAGGAGCTTTTCAAGTAAATGGCATGACAGAAAAGAAACATTTGAGTCCTCTTTCTGGGCTATGTCACATAGCTTGCTATAAACACTTTCTGGAATTCCAAAATCTACAAGTCGATGTGGAACCGAATCCTTAAGAAGACTATACTCATCTCCCCGTGCAACATAAATTCTCTCACCAGCCCCATTCTTGTCGAATGTTGTGAATGAACCATCAGCTAGAGGTAACAAAGGTAAACCATATAAGTTTTCTGATGAAACAGGTATTTGTCTGTCAAGTAAGCAATATTCAAGGGCTAAGATCACTGCATTCCGATCTTTAAATCCGCGTTTACGCCGAATCAAGAGAGTCCTTAGAAATTGTGGTGTCAAGAAATGCAATGATGGGAAAACCTCCATAAATATCTCCACAATCGGCTTAGAAATGGTAACCAGAGGTAGACCAGCATCTGATAAAGCTTCTGCAAGTTCATCAGCCTTGGGAAAAGTAAAATCAGGAAAGATAGCTTGCTTGGTGGAAATCCACTGACCCCCTCTAGCTTTTGTAAACAGTACACGAAGGCCAAATTCAGCGATAAAAATGTAGAGCTTCCGGACTAATGATGCCCAAGGTTCTATTCCTGTTTTTGATGGCCAAAACGAAAAGAACAACTCGCATGGACCAATCTCCAATCCAATTTTTTCAAGCAGATGACCATAAGCTGGAGCAACAACATCTTCAAGGAGGTAAACATTCCATTCTGAGCGTTTTTTTCCAACCCCTGCCATGTCATTACCAAACCAGATATCCCTCCTATTGGACGACAATTCGAAATATGCATTAACATGTGCAGGAAGACCAGTACAAATGGGAAGCGGCAAAAAGCAGAAAGCACGGCCTTCAAAATACTTTCTGTCACCAAGGGAAGCCATAGGAATTTGAAATAACTCAGAAGTACTAGTACAAGCCTCTTGTGTGTTGCACGATTCCCTATCAACCTTTGCAGTATTCAAATATGCAGCAACACTAGCACAAGGGATCAAATTATGAGACTTGTCATCAGTGACTGTAGAATTTTTCGCTTGTCCACTACCTATACATTCACTGGTTATCCAACAATGAGAGAAGCAACCAGATGAGCTTTGCTCTGTCACCACTATCTTTTGACATTTAAATGGCAAATCCTGGCCAATAGATTTACTCAATTTCTTAAGGAACTGATCTTTATCCAATCCAACATGCTGCTTTCCATTAACCAAGTTGAACATCTCATGTAATGCACTGGATTTCATCTCAGGCTCACTAACGCAGTGTCTCTGTACATGATGTAGAAGCTGCATTTCATTACTGGCTCCTTCCTTAACAAAGATGGAGATGGTTTTCACATTGCGGAGAAAGAGCAGGGCATCAGAAACAACCTCCATAAAAGAAGCAAAGAGAGAAATGACATCCTCAGGTGCATAACCTTCTTTCTTAATTTGGCTTCGGGAAGCAAGACTAGCACTCCTAAGGGGAAAACGAAAGAGGGTACCTGGAAATGGATGCTGCAAGTCACACCCGAAGTGTAAGAAGGGAGAAAATTGGTCAGGAAATTGTTCTAAAATCCTTCTCCCCGCAAATTTTATTCGCAGGCCAGGGTGGGAGGGAGAGATCCCAGGCAAGTTACACGCATGAGGATCAAACATAACGATGTTTTCCCCAGAAACAAAAGTGGGAATGTCGGTAAAATGATACACACAATTAAAACCCAACCCGAATCTTCCTATTGCAAAAGGTTTCTCTAGCTTACTTTCTTGACCAATACGTGAGATTGCATAGAGATCTTGTGGGCTGAAAACGGAGTTGTTGAAACAGTACAGCGCGGGGCCTTGCCAATCTGCCATTTCAGGGGAGAGAACAGAAGAAGTGCCATACTGAGTTTTATCCAAGAGAAAGGTCACATCAGAAGCTCCAGCATCCTCTGCATTCTGCACCAGCTCAAAAAGAATCCCTGGTCCATCAGCATACATTTCAAGTATATGCTTAAGACGCGTTGTTAAGGCTTCATGCTGTCCAAACGCTTCCGCAGCCCCCGATAAGCTTAAGTTCATTGAATCAGCACTCTCAGCAAGCAAGGTCCTTCGTAGGGAGCAGACACCAAGCTTCTCAGCAACCTCATTGGATATAGTACCATGCACAAATTTTTGGGTTGTTTTCCTTGCATTTAGGGGCATAGATGATGGACCACTGAATAAGCTATCAGAATCGTCTGAGCCAAGCAACCAGGGAGCATCATTATAAACTAAATCAGTGGCAGGAAATAGTCTCCCCGACCCATCAGGCAGATAGATCTTGGTCTGCTGTTCATGAAACTGCACTTCAGCCAGATGCTGCGCTATCATTATGGCTGCCCTGATTTCCTGTGCATCAAGAGGAGTAGAACCTTTTCTCACAGCCATTTTGCATAAAATATTAGCATAATCAGTCGGCTTCAAGGATTCTCGAATGCCGAGTACCAAAAATAGTTCCCTAAAAACTGCTAAGTCAATTGGTATAACACGAATGTAAGGAGCCAAATGAAGGGGGCCATCAAGGACAACCTCATCGGCAGTCGCAAATCCATCTCCAACCCAAATCCACCTACCCCCTTCAAGAACAGCCTTCACAATATCCATCTCATCCGAGCCAAGCAAGCCAGTAAGTATGGAGTATATCCTTGGCATCGCCAACGCCAGTTCCTGTCGTAGCACCTGTTCATTCACCATCTCATTATTTTTTCCAAGCTCAAGCAGTTGTGCAGCAATTACATTTCCTCCTGGAGGAGAAGACCATCCAAAGACAGACGACAATGCTGTGGAAGAGCACTCCCCATCTAGTATACGCATGCTTGCTGAAACAAGCCACAAGTCTGTTTGTAACCTTACAAGCCTTGGAGGAGCTACCATAGATGACACCACAGGCCATGGTAAAGATTGAAATGGAGCAGAAACTAATACAGGGCACCAGCAGATAGTCCGAAGATCATTCCAGAACTTTTCAAGATCAGATTTTGAATTGCGAGGCCTGAATGCAATTGCAGCTCGTGAAAATATTCGGTTCACTGTTCCTTGATCATCATATAACGGGCCAGGTAGCCACTTCATTGCATTTACTTCTAAGTAGGAAAGAAGCAACTTACCTTTTGAGTGTGCCTTTAGTTGATCCTCACGCATAAACCCTTCAACCTGCCGAGCACTTAAAATAATTGTCTCAGGAGAAACAGTTGTTCTAAGGCCCAAACCTTGTAGCATGTCCAAAATGCCAGCGTCCAGGAACACACCACAAGGGAAACTCTCCGAGTCTTCTAGTAAAGAATACAATTCATCATTCCGAGGATCATATAATACTGAGGGACACTTAACAGCACCATTAAGGGTCGGGACAAAATCCAAGTTTCTTAAACATTCCCTAAAAGTTGTATCCTCAATACACAACTGAGGCAGATTTTTCAGAATAGAAAGCATGATACTATCACGAACTTCAGGTTGCAACTCCTTGACTCTGCTTAAGACATACTGTCTATAAAATATTGCCTTCCCCATTCTCTCAATCCCATAATATTTCATCAAAATCTCTTCTTCACTACTTGAGGAGCTGATAATGAACTCACCTCCTAGAAAGTCCTCAGGGACATCTGAAGGAGGTAAGTACTTGTGAGGATTTTCTAGATCAGAAAAAAGAAAATTCTGAGAAGAGCCCTCGCCATAGACTTTATAAATGGGTAGCTTCTTGCAATATCTAATTTTAGGGTCATCTATACAATCTCCAAAATACCAATTCGAATCAAGAAGAAATCTACGAAGCTCATCCTTCTCTTCCGCTTCCAGATTATTAAGAGATGTTTGCATGATACCACCACTGGAAGAGATAACATCAACAATAGATTCCAAGACACCAGCACCATTAGCATCGCATACATAATGAGATAAATCGGGATGTTCAACCCCATAATTGGGGCTCAGTATCTTGCATCCAATCTTCACAAGGATGTCTCGCAGCTTATCTGAAAGTTTTTCTGCATTGATCAGTTTCGAATGTCTAGCAGCTCTATGTAGATGCCCAGATGTAGATGGCAAGATGGGCCAATCACTGAACACTGATAAATTATCACAATAATTTCGAAGATATTGCCAAAATAATACAAACCATGATGAAGTTGGATGATTATGAGAAGACTCCGGGTCCCACAAAACTTTGCTTTTATATCTCCATTCTGCAGGTACAAATCTAGGAAATAACTGGATGAAGTTCTGGATGCTAAAAATAACGAGATTTGCCTTTGAGGACTTTGCAATAGCAGAAAGTCTGTTCAGTATTTTTAGAGGAATATCTTTATCAACTACCCTATCATAAATTTTTTGAAGCAGCGTATATTCTAACTCACTGCAAATAAAATAGGACATCCCTTTAGATGATTCTGATAATAGACCAAAACTGCCATTTGCTAAAGGAAGTAAAGGCAAATTACATGCATGTGTACCAACATCAGCATCAATCAAGTCTTCAAGACAGTATTCCAACAATATAAGCTTGTAAGATTTGGGCATGGTCGTAAGAGCTTTGCTCTCCCTAAGGAAATGACGCACAGTATCAGGAGTGACCACCTTCTGCTGGAAACTAGAAGCATACTTCAAGAACATATTCAACAAGTGATTTGGCAGATGGACAACAGGCATGCCTAGTTGCAGCAAAGCCTCACCAAGTTCCTTACTACTAACAAACTCTTCATCATGAAGAAAAGCTTCAACTGGCGATACCCATTTTCCTCCTCCAACATCTGAATACAACAGAGTAGAATTACCAATACTTTTGTATATCTGCTCAACTAGAAGGCTCCATGGCTCTTCAAAAGAACCAATGGGCCACAAAGAGTAATATGAACTTTTTGGACCTAGAATCCTTTGTACTTGGAGCAATAACTGTGTAAAAGTAGGAGCTATAACATCTTCAAGAAGAAGCCTGTTCCAAACAGAGCGAACTTTTCCACTTCTATCCATGTCAGCTCCATACCAAATACCACGACGATTTGATGAGACTTCAAAATATCCATTAACTTGCACTTTCAATCCAGTTCTTACAGGTAATGGAAGAAAACAGAAAGCTCGACCAGGCTTAAGAACATCATTCTGCTTAAATGATAACATGTTGAAACGGGATAAAATGAGAACTTGACTTCCATAATGAGAATAAAAAACTGAGTAAGGAGTTCTGTAAAAGACCAATCAAACCAAAATATACTGAAAAGAGACAAAAATGTTTCCATTTACCAAAATGGAATTTTGTGTGTGTGTGTGTGTGTGTGAGAGAGAGAGAGAGAGAGAGAGAGATTGTTGCAGCAATAGATATGGGCACATAAGAGTGTGAAAGCTTACATCTAAAGAATCTGATATGCATGCTGCAACAGATGCCCATGGCAATAGGTGAATATCATATTCTTTGGATGCTGTAGCAGCAAAAGAACCAATCCGACTGGATGTTGATGCCATTGTTTGGACGATGTAATAAGTATCTATCCTCTTCTTAATCTGGTCCCCTGATGTTGCCTCACTCAAGAAATCCAATTTAAAAGCATCCATTTCACTATTTGTAGAATTCCTTGATTTTGAGAGTCTCAAAAGTGTCTGTCGATGCCAGATGGTATCATCATTTGCTGAGCTGACAGAACATGAATAAAGCTTCTTCGGCTCAAGTTCTCCGTCATTCCAAATATACATTTCAACAGACAGTACACTTTTGAGAAAGAGTAGAGTGAAAACTCCTTCCTCATAGAGCTGAATAAACAATGCGGAAATGTCATCTTCCAAGTATGATTGCCTTGAGAGCTTACTTCTGGATGCTTGATCTGCATTCCTCAAAGGGAAACGGAATAAAGTTCCAGCAAAGGGACTTTTCATGTCACAACCAAAAGCACAATATGGAAAGAACTGGTCTTTATATAGTGAGATGGCTGAAGAACTAACATACTCAATTCGCTTTCCAGGATTTGCTGCAGAAACATTAGGAAGGTAAACACCCTGAGGATCAAATAACACTGCATATTTCGCACTCACAAAAGAGGGCAAATCCGTTAAATGGTACACTGAGTTGAACCCAACCCTACAAAACAATAAATAAAAAAAACAATTCAGAAATATTTTGACTCGGCAAAAAATAAATAACTAAATAAACAGTATTGTGTAGGAAACCCAAGGTAAAATCATCAAATATAACTGAAGTGTTAATAAGTCAATTGCAACATGTACATGATCAAATCCCATCAATCCTTCCAAAACCAGTGGCAGGCAAACATGGAAATAAGATTAATTCATTTAAAGCCAAAACAAAGTTTAAACTTTAGAAAAACACGATGAAAACAATGAAAACATTTCCAAACAAAGATGGAGGCAGCTACACGAATCCTTTAGAAAAAATTCATTGGAAACTACTAGATTTGCCTCCTCCAGCTCATCTTATATAAAGTTATATCCTTTTTTAAATCATTTAGTTTCTCCGAACTGAATTCTCTTATATTATCTTGTGTAGTCACTATCCAGTTCTACACCGAAAATGCACAAACCACATCAGGCAGTTCTTCCAAATCTTATCTTCAACTGACTTAATTTCTTCAATTAGTAGATTCAAAGTTCAAAAATATATGAACAATGAAAATAAGGGCCTCTGAATGAATGGCAAGTACTTTTCATTGTGTGGATCCAATTTCAATAGGAACATCTACATCAAGAATTCAAGTATTATACATCATTAGTCCGATCCATTGCAGGAACTACCCGTAATACGAACTTACAAAATGGATCCAAAGGATGATCCTGGACCTACACCAAGGTATTGACGGTGATTCTAATAGCACAAAACAAAATGTGACGCGCCCCAACTCTTGGCTGGATATTTTCATATGTAATTTCATTCTTTGTAGTGATACCACAAAACCACCTACGCATTTCATCCCCGCTACCCCCACGCCCCACCTAAGTTGTACGTGAATAACAATTTTATTGCTGCCTGCAAAGTACTCCAAAGTGAATCGAAAAGAGAATTGCATAAATTTGGCCATGAGAACAAAAAAGTACGTTCTGAATCTTCCATCTGGAATTCTACCCTTATAGTTTGTGATCTTATAAGTCTCACTTCACTCTAACCATTGCCAATTTCCATACCGAATATTGAAACAAAATCAATCAAAAACTACAATCAATTGGCACTTAGCAATTGAAAAATATTCAACATTCAAACATCCAAATCTCCAAAACGAAAACAAAAACTACCATTCTACGAATTCCACTGCCGCCTATTGCATCAACCTCGCATCAGCACAATGAAGTACATTCTCACACTTCCAAAAAACATCTCAAATTCTACTTACAGTTTGCGACCCCAAGAAATCCTCACTTCACTTAATTTCTCCAATCGCCACCAAAAACTAACAAAATTGACAACAACAACAACAACAACAACAACAACAACAACAAAAAATTAGCAATCAGCAAATTGCATCAGCACAATGAACTACATTCCCGCACTTCCAGACTTCCAGTAACTTATCAATCCTACTCTCCCAACCTCAAAAAAGCCTAACTTCACCTAAATCTTCCCAATCACCATACCAAAAACTGACAAAATTGACAACAACAACAACAACAACAACAACAACAAATTATCAATCAGCAAATTGCATCAGCACAATGAACTACATTCCCGCACTTCCACTAACTTATCAATCTTACTCTGTGACCTCATAAAAGCCTCACTTTACCTAAATCTCCCCAATCATCACCAATCACCATACCAAAATTCAACAAAACAATCAAACACAACTACAGATAAACAATTATCAATCAAAAACCAAAAAGGACCTCAAAAATTACCCGAATCGACCAGTCTTCCACGCCTGACCGTGTTTACTACTCCCACCAATCCTCGAAATGCTCACAAAATCATCCTCCGTGAAAACCGCATCGTTATACGCCAAAAGCGCGGGACCTTGCCACTGAGCCAACCGATCAGACAGCAGTGACTTCGTTCCATGGACCCTCCGGTCCAGGCAGAGACGGACGCGAGTCGCGCCCGCATCGTCGGCGTTCTGTATCAGCTCCTTCAACACGGTGGTACCCTCCGGGTAGTTCACGAGCACCTCTCGGATCCGCCGCGTGAGGTCTACCTTCTGACCGAAGTCTTCGAGAAGGATCGAGTCCGGTGCTGGAGCCGGAGACTCCATATTTTCCGGCGAGTCTGTGTCGTCGTCGTCTTCTCTTCTTCTTCGTCGTCGACAATATTGGCTTTGTTGTTCCGATTCTAGACCATGAAGATTGAGAAAATTACGGGAGGAGGAAGGGAATGGGTGGTAATTTTGTCAGGACATTGAGGGTAGTTTGGGGATCAAATAAATTGTGTTTGTGGAACAAGGACTGAGATGGCGCGAGACAACTTGGGGATTTATTTTTTTTGGCGTTCCGTGGTTTTGGTTTTGTAGTCCGAATAGGAATAGTCTTGTTGGTCTCCTTGCTCGAGTCTAGAGCCGGCAATTTGTGTTTCGGATTGAGTTTCTTGGAATTCTATTAAAAAAATAAATTTTTATTAAATTGATAGGAGTTATTAGACTAAAAAGAATCAGAGTTCAATAACAAGAATGAACATGAATGGCTCAGATCGAAAAGAGTGAATTTAAATTTTATATTAATGACATTTTTCAAAGTATAAATGGTAGAAATAATTATTATCAAAATGAATATATTTAGCAATAATAAAATATAGAAAAAATTGCAGATAACCCCTATGAGGTTATCACTAAAAGCAAATATGCACCCTAAACTTTAAATTTGGCATAAAACCACATAAACTTACCACAAGT
>JAYMTE010001243.1:0-13951 GCA_036897545.1 Pelargonium fulgidum
ATTTAGACAAATAGGACATTCATTTTGGGACGGAGGGAGTATATATAAACTAACTTGTTAAAAACAATCAAATGGTCTAATATTCATCGTCTATTTACTAGAAACCTTTTTAACCTTTGCAAGAATTCAAACAATTTTTACCTACAGATAATCAGCTATAGCCTATATGCATTAAGAGCGAAAGATACTATCTTGCTGAAACGCAACTGAACTGCATGATACATAAATATAAATAGATTGGTTCAATGATATCCAATGTGCATTGCACGCTCATCTTGAGTAACAATTGGAAATAATACAGCAAACAAGAAACCCAGATAAAGGCTTTTCAGGGTCACATAAAAGACAAAATTACTAGCTATGGTCTTGCATTGCATTTCATCCCTCCTTCTGGTCACCTTCCACTTCAGATGTGGCTGTTCCTTGCGACGCTGCCATAGCCATGACCTCTGCGGGAGGTGGGTGGTCAAACTTGCAAGTTGCTCCATATTTGCACGTGCTCGTCTTCAAATAATACGGACATATAACTGAACCCTGTCAAATTGTCACACCCAAATATATAAATGTTACCCAGTATATATAAGCAGACATTCAATACGCAAAACACATAATTCATTGGTAGGGCATCATGCATCAAGAAGCTAGCAATCTCCGAAGTCAGGATCTTTATGTGTATCCAAACATTGCAAATCTAATAATCCAAAAGGACCATGAGGTTATTTAATCCACCTTTCTGATTAAAAGCTTCAACAGAGTGCATACCTCTCTTCTGGGTAATCCTGCAAGAGTGAGCTTAACATTTTGAAACAAAGTTTGCGTTAAGGTTGGTGCTGAACGATCAAGAGGGTGATGGAACCTGCATCTTTCTCCAAATCTACATTCCCCGGTCTTCATATAGAACTAACCAAGGAAAAGACATGGCAAAGACAACAAGAACAGTCATTTAGAGTGTAGTGGTTGAGATCTTGAGGATATATGCTGCAAAAAAAGCTACTGAACTTGCATGCATTAAGTAATGTTTACATGCATAACAAAGTCTGAGAACAATATAATGTCTATGCAATTCTTATTGTTTTTGCAATCCCTACCCAAAATCCACGCGCTCACATGCAAACAAGAATGAAATGAAAACCTTATATAAAATTGTTAAACTTAACCCAACCTAAAAGCTTAAGCTAATAGGTGGAGGACCCAACTAGTATATCAAGTGACAACAAACTTCACATTCTTTCAACGTGTGATACATTAACACTCCCTCTCACGTGCATGCCGTATAACACAACGAACCATACACGTGGACCAAGAAGGGAGGCACCATGGACGGGTCACTAGGCCCAAAGCAAATCAGCTTTGATACCATGTTAAACTTAACTCCAACCCATAACCTAAAGCTAATAGGTGAAGAACTCAACTAGTATATCAAGTGGCAATGGACTTCACAAGCTTTCAATGTAGGATGCATTAATAAATATATAATAAAAACTAACAAAGTGAATGATCAATGATTATTATAAAATTAACACCCTCTACCACTGTTTTTTTTTTTTCTTCTTCTCGATATGGCATAGATTACGATCTATTCAAACATACTAGAGAAGTAAACTCAGACATGTATAAGTTAGATGCACACACATCACATTCAATCTGCCCAGGTCGCTGAGGATAGATAGTCGCTCCTACTCCCATCTGGAATAGAGAACAGGAAAAAGGAAAAAAAAAAAAGAAAAAAAAAAAGAGCCAGCCTTCTAAGCAAAAACTAGCCATACTGATGTTTGAAAACCATTATGACGAGAAAATTAAGAACTGAAGTTTTGATGTATCCAACACACTTATTGCATTGGGAATGCCTAAGCTCAACCCCTTTTCCAACATCATTTTATGATTAATTTCTCATATTAAAAGTAAGGACTCTAAAGATATATAACTGCAATAATGAGACATGACTGTATTCGAGTCAATGAGAGAACATCTATTTGATATAGTTACTAAGCGGAAGGCAATACAAGCAGTTTTCAATTTACCGTCTGTTGAGCCAATCGAGGTTCGATTGTTTGATAAACAGAAGCAGCTGGATGAACAAATCCAAGGTTCAGAGTAGCTGATGGGGAAGCTATAAGATGGTGACCTGACGAAGCAGCAGAAGCAAGTGGAATTAATGCTGCACAAGAACCTCAGAAATAAAAGAAGCAGAAATAGTAAAAATGATATCTAATAATTTTAAAGGCCCCAAGTAAAACTCGTACCAATCCTGTCAGGGTGATTGTAACGGCAAGTGGCACCATACTTGCAACTGATTCACAAAAGATGAACTCAACTAAGAATCTCCAAAAATTTAACATTACGAAACTAAATATATATAAGTTGGCAAATACTCACCTTCCAGTTTTCAAGTAGAATGGACAGTCCAATTCACCCTGTCAGATACATAAACAGCAAGGTCAATGGAGGATAGGTTTACAAAACTAATCAAGTGGATAACATAACAAAGTGCCAAGGAGCAGATCCATGGATCTACTATTAAGCCAGGACAAAGAAAATTGTGCACAAATGCTAGAGAGAATTTCTCAACTACTATGCCAATATAAAACACAAATGGTCAAAATTCAAAACAAATCAAAATTAAAATTGAGAAAGATGACAGCATGTCATGAGTTATAGAAAACTGTGTCAATATTTAATGATGCATTGGTTGCTAAGTAAGAAATTACCGGTCTTATAGGAAGTCCTTTGGTGTTATGCAGTAATGCAGCAGTAAATGATACACCAGACTTTGCATCTCCAGTTATTCCTTCAGTCATGGTTGCTGATTCACTGTGTCCTATGGTGCCATTTTCTTGCACAACCAATGGTATTTGAACATCTTTTGGGTGATGGAACTTGCAGGTTATACCAAACTTGCATTTTCCAGTCTTCATGTAGAACTGTTGAGGAATATGGGATGCATGATAACTAAATTAACTATAAAAATAGATGGATAACGTGCTCCTCCCAACACGCCACACAAACAAAAGGAAGAGGAAGAAAATTATCTTACTGTGCATGGGGGCTCAGAAGGCCTCTCAGGTAAAGCAGAAATGTCAGAAGTTTCCTGAACCCAAGTAACATTAGAAGAGAGAAGAGAGAAAGAAAAAAAAAACATGTTTTATACCAAGAGAATAAAAATTCCACAGTTAATAAGCTGCACGCCCCGTAAAAATATTACTTACCAATGAAACCAACTTCTCCTTGGGATGATTAAACTTGCATCTCAACCCAAACTTGCATCTTTGAGTTTTGATGAAGTACTGCAACACAAATGTATTCTTTTTAGTAGGAAACAATTTATATTCAAATGTGATTAAGAGAAACCTGCAGAAAACAATTGATAACATTGCTTACTGGACAATCTGGCTCTCCTGGCCTCTCAGGAAGGGTTTCAGTCGCAGGAATCGGTGGAACCTAAATGATGTAGAAGTCATTACTGATAATATATAAGAATGAGGAAATAATTGGTATCTGTATCAAATATGCAATGAGAAGTCACTGTAGGAAAGTAAATACATCAATAAAGTTTAAAATACAAGGAATAATACCAGCAGAGCAATTGAGATACGGATGCAGTGTTGTAGTGAATGTATGTCAACAGTATATTTACAAGGAAGCATTCAGGGGAAGATTTAAAATAAGATATACAAATCAGAAAAACCATGTACCCAGCATGATGTCTTGCATTAAGATAATGGTGGATAAACTATACACTTCCCACACAATGGCAGACAACAATTATAAGAATAACTATAAAGAAAAGTATGTCTACTTCCAATCTCCAGTAAAACTGAAACCAATTGATCCACTTAAAATCCTCCACCAGTTGGACTAATGGATTGAACAACTAAAAACTAAAACAGAAAGCACAGGGCCAGAATCAGCTCCATATGAGGGAGAGATATTAAAGAACCAGTCCTACATCAACTGTACAAGACCTGTACAAGACAAGTCCTAAAGTTTACAATGAGTTACTGTGAAAAAAGGTATGATGTGAATTGCGAAGTGCATTAATGGAACTAGAGAGCAAATATAGGGATAACTCAGGGGACGTGTATGTAATTTACCCTAATTTTTTTGTAATAAGAGGTCTAACAAAAGAAAAGCCTATAAGTCAGAGAGCAATGAATGATGCACTCCAATGCATAGTATACACATATCTCTAGGTTAAATTTCTTTAATCATCAATGTTATGAGATGTGGCAGGATTATTAAAGTCCGAATAATTTCTTCAGGAAAATACGGTACAAATGCAACATAGCCTGCCAAAAATGGCTACTTTACTATCCTCGTCATACTATCATTAAAACAGATATTCAGATTTCAGATGTGACAGATAAGTGCAAATGGCAAATATAACACACGTACCAATGATTGGCAGTGATTTCAAAATTTTCAAAACAGTAAACTGAAATCATCTTGAAGAAAATCAAGCAAAAGTTATCAAGCATTTATTTTAAGATGCAATTGACCTGAGGATATAAAGTATATAACTTTCAAGCCAGAAGCACCAACACTAGAACCAAAAGAATATTAGAAGTCATTTTTTTTAAGATAAAGGAACAACCAGAAGCTGTTTCCTTATATAACCTCATATACAGATCAACTTAGAGGTTGATGAGCACGTAACATACTTGCCCACACGCACAAACATACATAATTGGAGAGTTACTAAACTACATGAAATGCAGTGCTGTTACCAAAAACTAATACTGACTCGATTGCTCCAGTCACTAGAAATTAGGTGAATGAATTTTGATTATTTTTCACATTAGTATATTAAATATCATCTGTACACTTTAATCATCATTTGTCCAGCCTCTATAATAGCGGTGTACAAGCACTTGATTAGTGCTTTGCTGTTAGGTGATTTGCACATTCTTGGAAGCAAATATGTGCAATACCATCATGTTAACACTCATACAAGGAAACATAAAATTTGTTACGAAGAACTCACTTTATGAAGAATTTGCTTTGATTTTAAAGGTGCACACATTATATTTAGAGGGCTAAATGCACCTAAGCAAAGAAAATTTTGTTTCCAACAAATAATATAGGTTAATGTTATTACAAAGGACTTGTTGTGACTACCATGTATCAGTGAAAAGGTAATTCAACTATTCAAGTAATAAAAAAGATTAGAAAACAAAAATCTACAAAGCTATACATGCTTTTACAGTAGTAGAAGAACCATGATACATCTTAAGTATATCTAAGAGACATCAATACACATTTCGCTTTAATAAAATTTTACTACATTTTTTGGACTCCATTTCTCAAAATTGGAAGAAACAAAAGACAATAAATTATTGAATTATTTTTCTATTATTGATTTAGTCAAGTTTCCAATGTTAAAAACTGTATTTCGTACACCCTGAAGTTTTTGCTTCCTCTTATAATACCATCATATATCCAAAATACAAAACAATAACTTAGGTTACCTTTGCATCCAAAAAGGTTTTCCATTTCCAGCAAAGTTTTTGAATGATTTAAAATCATCCCAAATTGAATTGCTTACCAAGAAAGTTGAAAATTGGAAAGTGACGATCTTATAAGTTAGGGGTGCACATATTACACAATTAATCAGTTTAACTCATCAATTAAAGCATATATCCATATTCTGTCAGATAATATATATCATAATAATGATCATATATATACATACTTTAATAAGATATAATTATTATAGACATAAAAGTCAATAAAGGGTCACCTCTTTCCAATCTGGGATTCCACCCTCAGGAACCCAAATAGGATGGTCAAACTTGCAGGTATCTCCAAACTTACAGGTTCTCGTGAGCATATAGTGGGCACAATCCTTCTCTCCTGGTCTCTGTGGATATATAGGCAAATGGCTTGTACTCTCCAATCGAGGGCGCTTGAGTAAAGAATCAGTAGAATACCAAGCTTCACTTTGCCCCAGTGTATTATGGGTACCAAAAAGAGTCTGATGGTAGAGCGCTATAGTACATAGTAGACAAGTATATAGAAGAAAAGCACAGGAAAAATATATGTTACCATATAAGTATAACTTGAAAAAATATTTTTTTGGATTATAAAATACATTTTCTAGACATATACATAAAATAATACAGTAGCAACCGTAGAAGGAACCAAATGCAATTAAGACACTAAAGCAAGCTACTGAGTACTGATACAAGCAATCAAATTAGTATAGTTACATAGATACATACGAGAGTGAAGGTAGCGAGATCATACACTCATATTACAGATTTTATATACCTGAAGCAAAATACTATATATATACATATTTTTTGAGAGAGAGAGAGAGGGAAACAGAGAGTAGTTTTGTTAATTGATGCACCTAAAGGAATCCTAGGCCCAAGCAAAAATATAATCTTTATAATGAGTGCTTAGTTAGCTCCTTCAAAAAATGCCTAAAACCACCTTCATTGGCATGGACTACCAATTAGACATAATATACCAATTAAAAGGAGTTATATTATCCCAGCAATTAAGGTTTCAAGAGGAAATGGGAAACCAGAAAAAGTTTGTTTTATTAGTAACAGCAAAGCTATTTCCTGGAGTTGGCATAGCCTAATATATGTGTTATGTGATGTAA
Source organism: Pelargonium fulgidum (assembly GCA_036897545.1). Taxonomy (NCBI): domain Eukaryota; kingdom Viridiplantae; phylum Streptophyta; class Magnoliopsida; order Geraniales; family Geraniaceae; genus Pelargonium; species Pelargonium fulgidum. Next base: position 6,608 of record JAYMTE010001243.1, read on the forward strand.
TCAGTGATGGTAATGGTGCTCCTCAAAAAAGCACATGATAAGCTCATTCAATTTATAATGACAATATCATCATATAGTAGTCAGATCTGGATCATGGATTGGATATTTAAGCAGCTGCCAAGTATCACAGAAAGCCTGTTTTTTTTCAATAAAAGACGCTCTTTTGCTTATAACCTACCGATAAGTAAATAAATTTGTTAGCAAAATCATTAAAATGATGTTCTTAGATGTTATTTCCCCAATCTAGTAGTAATTAATCGAATGTGCTAGTTCAATCATTGAATATAATGTAAGGATGATACAGCAGCATAGAAAATACAAATCATTTTCTACAAAATGTCTACATAGATAGTTTCTTGAAATAGCAATGGTAATAGCCAGCCTTGTTATTTCAACAAAAAACCAAAAATAGTGTCCCACCAAAGGTTAAATGACTAAGAATGTGATGCAATATTTGATTGTCCACTCGACTTAACACTCAAATATTACTGTAAAGCCTTAGAAAGGGGGCCTATTGAAGCGTGAGCTAGTTTTCCTAACATCAAACTGAGCTATATATACCTACACATCACTACCTAGGCAAGCAATTAACAAATTATTCCAAGCAGAAAACATGAATCTTATTGGTATTTAAACCACCATCACGACTTTCAAGAGCCAATCTGTAGCCAGAACAGAAAGAAAAATGCAGTGAAATCCGAACTCTCTCAATAAATCTCAATTAACTTTAACCACAACACCTTCATCATGCATAGTAACCCAAAAAAAACAACACCATAACTAAAAAACAGCAACATGAAATCTCATCATTATCTGGTTCGAAAGCAGGTATTTTGTTCAAAGAGGAATGAAGATGATACCTTCAGAGGAGCGCTTGATGCCGGCAGCGAAGACAGGGTCGACAGCTGCAGCAATATCAGCGGACGGCCACATCAAATGCGAGGTGGAAGCGCTATTGTCGTAGGAGGCAGAGTACCTCAGAGCATCGGCCTGGTTGAGGTACATACCGATTGAAATTGGATTTGGATTTGGAAGGATCTGGATCTGAACCGGAGTAGCGGAAATAGGAGAGAAGGATTAGGCTGTTGAGGCAGCGAGTGGAGGGATCGACGGTGGTTGTTGCGGCGGCGGCGGCGGCGACCGCACGACCTGGATTTGAAGGAACGTTCTGGAGACGATGATATGCGCTCCGTACAGATTTGGAAATCAAGCCCTAAAAATAGTGCACTTCAGCTAGTGGAGACTTAAACACAGTTTAACACACCATCTCCATTGTTGATTAAACAATCATGAATCAGATAGGTTAAGCTCAAACTCAAAAGTACAAAGTTAGTCAGTTGCTCAATCTCATAATCTCTAATTGATAGAGTTACCGTATTGTTTGGATCCGCCAAAAACTTTACTGGAGTGTAATTTTCTTATTTTATTTTATTTCTTTTACTAATACCCAAAATAAGACGCAGTAAATAAATAAATAAACTATTTAAAACAAATCCAGTCCATGTGGATAATTTGAATGGTTGGTTGGTAATATTTGGATTTTATGTTCTCTGATAACAATATAGCATTTTTGCCTCCATGAAAATCTGCAGCTTTCCTTCTCCGACTACTACAGACCCTCGTCGTCGTCTCACATTTCCTCTCCGCGAAAGCCCCAGATAAATTAATTATACTATAAAATAAATAAATTTAAAAAGAAGAAGATGCTAGAAATAACAACGCAATCCCACTCGCTCCCTATAATCTTCAGTAGCTATAGAAGCTCCAGTCTCTGCAAGTATCAGTCTACGAATCAGTTTCGCAAACCTAAAGCAATTGTCAACTACAAGCTTCATTCAGCTCTCATGTCCGCCACCACTCATCGGAGAAGACGATCGAGAGCCACAGCTACAGCTGCTGCTGCTGCTCCTCCTCCTCCTCCTCTGCCTCTGGATAAGGTTTGTTAATTTGCTACTTGGCTCATTTTTCTTTATTTTGGCAGTGAATCGGAAGATTAATCAAAATCAAATGAAATCAGGTGGTTAGTGATGGTCAGAGAGAGGTCACTGATCTGCCAACGCTGTGGAGGAGATTCATGAAAGTGGCGGCTCCGTACTGGTACTCAGATGATAAAGTGCCGGCTCGATTGCAGCTCGGAGCTGTGTTTGCCCTCACTCTAGCAACCACTGGAATCAGCGTTGGCTTCAGTTTCCTTGGTCGAGACTTTTACAATGCCCTTGCAAGTGAGTGTATACCAGATTTTTGTATATCTATGTATGTAACTGGTGCTACTATGGATGTTACTTAAATTCGACATTGTTTAATCATGCAAGATAAGGACCAAGAACAGTTCACCAAGCAACTATTGTACTACCTGGGTGCTTTCGCTGGTGGAATTCCGGTGAGCACATTGCTCCACTTTCTTAGGTATTTCTCTGCCATGCTTGTCGCTTCTCAAATGAATTTTGTGTAAAGAGAGCAAATAACCACTAGCTACTTCTTTCAAAACTAAATATATATAAGTTTTTGCCTTCCTTATTTTATGTGGGATATATTACACCAAATGCATACCATTTGTGTTTACTGATCATCTTCAAAAGAATAGGATGAGGGTAGGATTTTTTAAGCTTCGACATGGCTTTGTAGCATATCTAAGGCTAGAAACTACCTTGTCTGTTTATATAATATAGTTGCAAAACCATTATGTATATAAGTACTGTATATGGACAGATAGCGTGGTGGGAATGAAAATCAGAATGTGTGATTCATTTTCTACACACAGAAGATAGGTGACTCGTATCCCCATCAGAATAACCAAACACCACCTACACAACCTATTTGGAGGGAACAAAAATTCATGACTCCTCTTTTACTCACCACAAAGTTAGGTGATTTCTGTTCCATCGCAAAAACCAAATGATACCTAGTACCTATATTGTCTATTTGGAGGGAATTAATTTGAGGAAAAGAGAATGGGGTGGGAATGAGGTGTGCATTCATGGTTAATATTATAAACACAAATATTGAGTGATTGCAGTTCCCTTCCAAAAATTTAATCCAAGCTCCATCTAAGTTTATGGGATTATAATAATGACATAGGTTATTGATTCCACTGGGTTCGTATGTAGATAGAGTACTTCTTGTGTCTTGCTGATTTATTATTATTATTATTTTTTTTTTTTTTGTTTAGGTTTTTCGTATTGTGGGATTATGCAAAAGAGACTCTTGCATTAAGATGGAGATCTTGGATGACTAGCTATTACATGGAACGCTACCTAAAAGATCGGACATTTTACAAAATTCAATCCCAATCAATCATTGATAATCCCGATCAGCGAATTGTTGATGATTTAAGTTCATTCACAGGAACTGCACTTTCATTTTCTCTTACATTTTTCAATGCAGCAGTTGACTTGATATCATTTAGTAACATCTTGTATGGTATTTATCCTCCGCTCTTTGTTGTTCTTCTTGTATATTCAATTGGTGGAACTGCTATCAGCATTTTCCTTGGAAAGGTAGGATGATTAGCAAATTCTAATTTGATGGGAACTTCTTACAATAAAAAGACTGTACTAGTAATTTCAAGGCATGGATGTTGTTTAACTTGTGACTTCAGGGATTGGCAAGTCTAAATTTCTTGCAAGAGAAAAAAGAAGCAGATTTTCGTTATGGACTTGTTCGTGTTCGAGAAAATGCTGAATCAATTGCTTTCTATGGTGGTGAAGAAAATGAAATGCAACTACTAGTGCAGCGCTTCAGAAGTGCTTTCGAGAATTTGACTGTATGAATACTTTGACTTCTGTTCTACGTGTTTTTACTGGGATTTAATGTTTCCCTTTTGTAAGTGATTTGATGAGAAACCTCTTCTACATTATATCTAAGTTCAATTCTTTCCCTACATTTCTTTCAACTATTATAACATGTCTTATTTTTTCCTAATTAATCAGCCAATTTCCTTACGTACAATTTATATTCACTTCTAAAGTTCTATTTTTTTATCTGCAGAAACTGTTGATTGCCTCTAGGAATCTAGAGTTCTTCACCAATGGCTATCGCTATCTTATCCAGATTCTTCCTGCTGCTGTTGTTGCTCCCATGTATTTCTCTGGCAAAATTGATTTTGGTGTCATAAATCAGTCTGTTTCTGCCTTTAATCACATCCTTGGAGATTTCTCCCTCATCGTGTACCAGTTTCAGGCTATCAGTGCCTTTTCAGCTGTAATTGATCGACTTGGTACAATATCTCGCCTCATGTTCCTATATTATCTTAGCAAACCAAAAAAAAATTCATTTAAACAAAATGATAGCTGTATAGTCTAGCCCTTCCTCTGAATGGAAAGCCAGAACTAAAAGAATGCATTACATATGTGACGAAAACATGGATTTCATTCCGCATCTCTGATATTTGTAAATTTTTATGGACCTATGTTCTTCAGTGAAAATGTGGTATGTGTTCAAATCATCTAGAAACATCACTACAGTAAATGCAGTTTAAAAATAGTGAAATGTGGCACAAACCCTTGCATTTGTTTTCTAAAAGTGTTCCAATTTGAAGTTTGTCGCTTTTGTAATTTTATATTCCTTTTCACTTGTCGTATCAATACCATCAATTTCTCTTCTTGATGAATGCTCTTTGACAGTCTAATTGTTCCACACAACCTTCACGCATTTTCTTGCTATTTATACACCTTATAATGAATCATACTTGATCGCATTAACCTTAATGAATGTTTTGAGTAATGATAAACTATCTTACAATGCTAACTGATATGGGATTTTATACATATGCAGGTGAATTTGATGATGTTCTGGATAAAAGCAGCTCTAAATATCAATCTAATACCGTCGAAGAGATTCTTCTTGTATATTTGGACATTGATACTTCAGCAGCTTTGGATTCTAATGGATCTATGCCTCTAGACAAGTGTCAAAAGTTATTAAATGTTGAAAATTTGACTCTACAGACTCCAACAAGTCAAGCAACACTGATAAGGGATTTATCATTAGAAATCAATGACAATGATCATTTACTGGTATGTGATTTGTTGGTATTACTAATTTGTAAGTTCTTTCAGATTACATGTTTAAGTTGGTGAAGCTGTTTGGGTCAAGTATAGCATCCACTGATATTTACTTGTATTTATAGGTAACAGGACCCAGTGGAAGTGGTAAAACTTCTTTGTTAAGGTGTATGGCAGGTCTGTGGACTACTGGAAAGGGAAAAATTACATTCTATGTGAAATATGCTAAAAATTCCCAACCATCCTTGTCTTCAGATACAACTCCTCTTGAAGTAGATTCTTCTCAGGATGCCTATGAAACACTTGAAAGCACTGGAAATAGAAGTTCTAGAGGCATATTTTTTCTTCCGCAAAGACCATATATGGCTCTTGGAACTCTTCGCCAACAATTACTTTATCCTACATGGGTTGAAGATGCAATCCCTGCATCAGATGATACAAAACCAGCTGGTATGTAATTTCATTCCCGTGTTGCCAGATGTCTTTAAAAATGTAAAAAACTAGTTTTTAAGATATATTTTCAGAACATTCTGCACTCAAAGAAATTATCATTGGTTCCATTAAGTTGAGGAAATCTTAGCTTAACAATTCAACTTAATTACAAGGAAGGTGGAATTGTAGTAGGATGTCAAAATGTTCAACTATTGAATCTGGAATGCATGGATGATGAAGTTAGACAAATTGTACTGCCCAATTCGCTGAAGGTTCAATGGCATTTATTTTCTATATGAATTCTGAGTGGTATGTTTTATGCTTCTATCCAGTCAACTATATCGTACAGTTGAGTGGAAAAGAAAGGTCCAAAAAGAAGTCTTATGATTGCATTTGAGGTCTTTGTATGCATATGTAAGTGTATTAGATGTAGGTTTGTGATGTTTTAGGAACTATAGTTTCTTTAAAATAGTTATAGCAGGTGGCACATGTAGTTTTCTTGTCCATTAGCATGCCAATGATATCATGTACTGTACTTTAATTGCTGAAATAGAAGTGAAGTGATATTACTCTGCTTTGAGAAATGAGGTACTGAAAATTCTTTCACAGGTTCACTGCCTTTCTTGATGTGGGGGCCAAAATCAGAGAATGGACGTGAAAAGCGCAGTATGCCCACAACAGACAAGCTAATACAAGTTTTAAAAGACGTCCGCCTTGGCTACTTGTTGTCTCGTTTTGATAGTTTGGATATAGCATGTGAATGGTCTAGTGTCCTTTCTCTTGGTGAGCAGCAACGCCTTGCCTTTGCACGACTTCTGCTTTCAAAACCTAAGTTGGTTCTATTGGACGAATCCACCAGTGCTTTAGATGAAGCCAATGAGGTATTTATATTATCTATCTCACTTCACAATGTTCTTTGTAACTTAAATTGCTCCAACTAAAAGATATTGCATATTTCACAAAACAAGTGTTTCGGATAGAATCAAACTTTCCAATCATTCAGGTACTTGGGATATATTAGTACTGATGATGAAACTTTACCTACTAAGCAACACTACATTCATAGTTTTATATTTACATACACAAAGCATGTATAAACCTCACATAAGAAACATGGGCATGCAATGCTTATGATTTGGAAAGGTAAACGTACATGTTCATGTGGAACATTATTTTATGGACTTGTCGTGTCCAAGTGATTTATTATTTTTGCAGTTTATTTTTTAACATCTCTTCAATTTCTGGTTTTGATGATTTTGTTTCCATTTTTCAGTCTCATTTATACAACCAAATCGAAGCAGCCGGCATAACATATGTTAGCATCGGCCATCGACGAACTCTTTATAATCATCACAAGAGGATATTACATATATCCACATTGGATCCCAGCAGTACCAAATGCAATTGGTCCATTGAGCCCATCAATCAAGACACCTTGTACAAGTTGTCCAATTTATAGTTGATCTTACCTTGAAATCCAAGTCATGTTCTGTTTCCTCAAGGTTCACATACATGTATTCCAACAACATAAAGTTGTGGATAGAACTAGAAGCATATCAAGGGAAGTATTCAGAATATACTGTGTTGTGAGGAAACAACACTTGTTATTGCAAAACTATATTAATACATTCTTGCAGTGCTTGACCAATTCTGATTTCGAAAATGTTATTCCTCCCAAATTATGTAGGAAGTAATGTAGCAATTTACGTGTTAGATTATATTTCTTACTTTTGTGATGTAAAATTAAGTTAAAATGAATAATACATATAAAATCATCACCCAGCAATGAATTTCCAGGGTTGAACGCTAGATTTATTAAGCATTGATTCGCCTATAGATCATTTTAAATACTTTGCTAAGAGGAGGTTCTTTGTCACGTCGAGGAGGGGCTTCTCATTTCCTCGCTTGC